>CAUYLZ010011812.1:0-53035 GCA_963573645.1 Pithecia hirsuta
AATTATTGGCATAAAAGAGGTTTTTAATACCCATTTTTAGACTGCATTCTAGCCTGGGCAATAGAACAAGAATCCTGTTCTCTCTCCCTCTTTCTCTTCCTCTTTCTTTCTCTCTTACATTCTTTTTTCTTTCTTTCTTTCACTTTTTCTTTCTTCTTTTCTCTCTTTTTCTTTCTTAAAAAAAAAAAAGAAAGCAAACTTTGAAGAGGGACTTTTTTACTTCCCACACAACCCAGCCAGGATTAACAACAACAACAAAAACCTCTTAGGAAACCGTCAGCAAGCTTCTGGTAATCTCATATAGAGTATCCACAATAAACTCGAGATTCATATTTGTAATGGGGCAGTGTTGGAAGGGTTTATTTTGAAATTAGGAGCACAAAAACGGCGGCCACCCCCATGCCTAGTCCACACTGAACCAGGGCTCCAGGTCACAGGAAAACAAGAACAAGATCTTAAAGGGATCGGGACGCAGAGGGAGGACATAAAACTGTCATGATCGGTAATAGCAGAATTATCATCACAGGAAACCTAAAACACTCTTGGGCAAATTATTAGAGATAATGAGAAATTAACACTTGGCTGACTATACATTCAATTTACAAAAATCACACATATTTCTATATGTCAGCCACATCCAATGAGAAAATGTGGTTTTAAAATGAGACATCATTTATAGAAACAAACAAAGTATATGTTTAGGAATAAGTCAAAAAATGATAGCTATATAGAGAAAATCATCACTTAAATGTATTTTCAAACATTAAAGAGGGCGTTAGTATATGTGATGATATACTATGTTCACAGATAAGACTTACCATTGTGAAGACAAGATTGACCACATTGATCCACAGATTCCATGCTGTGGGAAGTAGAAAAGTGCCTTTTTAAAGTTTCCTTTCTTGTTAAAGAATAAGTGTGCTGATAACTTTGCTAAGCCCTATCCTATGTAGCTGTTAGACGCCATGTTTACAGGCACGTAGTACACTCTATGTCCTTGTACTTTAACCAAGGTATCTGTGCTGGACGTGCTCACAGGTGTGTCCCAACTCTCCACTGCTTTTACCTGTTCAGAAAGGTTTTATGTTGTTAGCCAATCGGGTTTTAGTTTAGATTGTGAGGTCTGCCTCCAGCCAACGGAGATCAGACACAGCAGTAACAACAATCCCAAATGTGTAAGAGATAAATCTGTGTGTTTTCCTTTGCTCATTGCACTCTTGCAGCAAGATGGCTAGCGAGGGTACCGTTCCTGCAGTCCAGGAAGTAAAAATTGTGTTGCTGAAAGACCCTTTGTCTCAGTGCTGATTTTTCTTTGCGGCACCAACATTTATTTCTAATACACGCAATGCAAGTAAGAATGCCAATGGGGTGATCTGTGGAACTTGACAAGGTGATTCTAAAATGCATATGGAAGAGGGAGGGCCAATGTCCCCAAGACACTCCTAGACTGACCTGGGAGGTAGAGGCCAGCCCAACCAGGTTTCATCATTTAGTACAGAAGAGTAGTAACTAAGACAGTGCATGGGGACACAGGGAAAGAGAGAGACGCTCACAGACGCCCACAGAGCAGAAAGAAGCCTCACACGGAAACTGCCACCTGCAGAGGGAGCCGGGCAGATCGGCCAGGTGCCTTCCTGCATGCACAGGGGGAGGCATCAGCCAGAGACGACATTTCCAACACATGTAGATGCAAAGAGTGTTGGCATGGAGGTCAGAACCCACGCACGTGTGTGCAGACATTCCACCATCATTACGATGGAAAAAATCCAATTTTGAAAATGGGCAAGAGGCATGAACAGACTTTTCCAAGTGAACAAAACGCGAATACAAACACATGAAAGACTGCAGTGTCATCAGTCATCGGGAAATGCAAACCGAGAGAATCAGATCCTGTTTTATACCCAGCAGATTGGCAGCACTGGGGAGCTGACAACATCAGATACCAGGCAGCCAGTGAGCAGGTTGAGAGGAGCTCGTCAGTTGAGGGTGAAAATGCACTAACGTGGCTGGAAAGCGATTCAGTGTCAGCCGACAGAGGGGAAAAGCACAGGAGCTCCTGAGACCCAGGGATCACACTCGAGTAGAGAGCTGGAGATACCCTCATCCGAGCACCAGCGACACAGGCGTGCACAGAGCAGTGCTGCATTTCCACCAAAAACGGGAAACGCTCTGCGCATCCATTGAGAGGAGAATGGATATAAATTACGATGCAGTCACGCAATGTCATCTGCATCAGGGACAATCACAAACCGTAGCTATGCATAAGCAAAGCTGGATGAAGAAAGGCCAGTCTCAGAAGAATACGAATAGTATGGCTCAATTTTTATGAGCTAAAAAATAAGTGAAAGCAAACAGTACATTGTTTAGCAGCGAACACATTTTACCAACGCTGCCTGCATAAAACAACACAAAAACCCCTTAAGACTACGTGAAAGCCACGGAGTAGCAGACACCCACTTTGGGGACAAGATTGGGCTGGGGTGAGGGCAGAGGCTGCAACGGGCAGGGCTTGTCCCAGGAGCAAGCAGTGGTCCTGTCAGTCCTGGGTTAGGAGGTGGGTCACAGACGCTCACTACATCGTTATCTTTCTATCCTAAACACATGCCACGCACAACCTTGTATAGCTGCCGAGCGATGGATCAGGAAAAGCTCATGAAACCATAATAATGAGACACGCTAGGGGTTTGCACCAACTTTACCTCTAATCCTCATGGGTAAGCGTCTCTACAATTTCACAGTTCCACAATCCCACTGCTCTAAGATTCGAACATGCTAATTCCACAATTCCAATCATCCTAAGACACTGCACAGCAGAGCATGGCACTAAGGCCCTGACTTCCCAGCAGGAGAGTCCTCCACCCTTAGGTTCCCCTGTCCCTGCCCCGTAAGGGTCCCAAAGGACTGACCAAGGACACCCAGGGCCCATCCTCCGCGGTCAGCCCTGGGAGGGCAAAGCAACACCTTGTAGCCCCCCACACCTGTGAAGGCAGGGCTGGGAAACCCCCAGGAGATGGCAGGGAGGGCTGAGGGTCTTCCCAAGGGCTCCAGGCCATCCTCGTGGGCAAAGTCCCCTCTTCCAAGTTACTCCAGAGCCCATTTCTCGGGCAGAGCCACAAGCGTTCCTGCTGCTAGCTCTCCCTGCCCCCCCACCACCCAGCCTGTCCCCATCTGCAGAGTCAGGAGCCAGCCTCCACACCTCTGCCCACCCCTCCAACTGGCATGTCCCCTCCACACTTCTCCCCACCCCCTGCCTGTTATGTCCCCTCCACACCACTGCCCACCCCCGGCCTGGCATTCCCCCTCCACACCTCTGCCCATCCCTCACTCGGCACGCCCCCTCCTCCCCTGGGCACAATCCCAGCTTCACACATTCATTCATCCCTGGAGGAGGAGGCAGCCTGGACTGCTTGAAACATTGGGTCTTGGACTCCAGGTCAAGCAGACGGGGTGCAAACCCGGCTCTGCCACCTGCAAGCATAGCTTTGGGGAAGTCCCTTGGCTTCCCTGAGCCCTGGACCCCTCGTCTTCCCCATGGAGGCTGGGAGAGCGGAGGGCTGACCCAGGACTTGGGAAGTGAGACGCCGTCCGAGGCCGCAGAAGGTGGGCCTGAGCCCAAACGCCTTTTGTGCCTCTGCCTTCCGGGTGGCCAGACACACTCCCGCTTCCAGCCATCCCCATATCCCCATCAATCTGCGTGGGCACCTGCTACACATCGGCACCACCCTGAGAGGGCGCCAGGCAGCGACGAGCAGAGACAGTCACGAAGGCTGCCGTCTGAACGAGGCCGCAGCACGCATGCAGTCATTCCGTTCTCTCTTCTTCACGCATGAAGTCATCCCCTTCTCAGTGAACACACGTTTGTGCCCACCAGGTGCGGCGACCAGCTGAGGCCAGACGATGTCCGCTGAGGCCAGATGATGTCCGGTACACACAGCTCTCTCCTCCTGGAGAAACCCCAGGGCCAGTCCTGAGCCACATGTGTCAGCAGAGCCCTGAGCCTGGGCAGGTGTGGGCTGCAGAGAGGGAGGAGATGTGGCACCCCCCCCACCCCGAGACTCCAGACCTATAGAGCCACCAGCGCACCAGGCCAGCCTGGGGAGCCACAGGCCCCAAACTTCAGCCTGTGAGCCCGGAAAAGCTGTGGGGGCGGTGCTGCCCGAGGCTCGGGGCCCAGCCCCCACCCCGGCGTGTCTAGAAGGTGGGGCATGGAGTAAGGCGATGACTCTCCAGGCTTCAGATGTAATGCTGTCTGCCTGCTGGGTTTCGGACTGACTCGGAACCAGTGGCCCCTTTCTTCTTTCCTGTTTCTCTCATTTGGAGTAGACATGTCTCCCTGTGCCTGGCCCACCCTTGTATTATGGAAATGAATAACTTGTTTGATTTCACAGCTCCTCATGGGAGGGAAATTGGCCTCAGGACGAATTGTATCTTGAGACTCACCCCTGTGAGGTTTTAAGAGATGGGATCTCACTGTGCTGCCCAGGCTGGGGTGCAGTGGCTGCTCACAGGCGCCATCCACTGCTGACCAGCACAGGAGTTCCAACCTGCCGTTTCCCACCTGGGCCGGTTCACCCCTCTTAGGCAACCTGGTGGTCCCCCGCTCCCAGGAGATCACCGCGTAGATGCCAAACTTAGTGTGGACACCCACATGGCCCAGACCTCCTGGGCTCAAATGATCCTCCTGCCTCAGCCTCCAGAGTAGCTGGGGTTATAGGCACGCACCACCATGCCAGGCACTCATAGGTGTCTGGATGAGACTTTGGACTTAGACTTTAAGGTGGGTGCTGGAATGAGTTGGTGTGGGGGATACTGGGATGAAATGATCCTATTTTGCATGTGAGAAGGACATGAATTTTGAGGGCCGAGGACAGAATGCAAAGGTGTGAATGGCCCCCTCCAAAATCCAGGTGTCACCACCGTGACAGTATCTACAGGTGATGAGGCCTTGGGGCTGCTCCCTCATGAGGGGGACCAAGGTCCTTATGAGGCTTCATGCAGCATCCTCCGCCTCGCCTTCCCTCTGCCTTCTGCCACCTGAGGGCACAGCCCGGATGCCCTGCCTGGACCAGATGTGGCAGCTGGACCTTGGACTCCCAGCCTCCAGTGCTGTGAGAAGTAAATTTCTGCTCTTCAGAAATTACCCAGTCCCAGATATTCTGTTTAGAAGCACAAAGGGATGAAGACACCCAGGTTCAGAAGAGAGCTTTGGGCGTGCCGAGCCGGCAGCTCCAGGAAGCCGTGCAGCTCCCGGGGGAGGCGAAGGCACTGAGAAACGGGGCAAGAGCCTCAGCCAGAAACTCTGGGCTCCCGCAGGCTTCCTGGTGTTCTCTCTCGCAGTCTCATAAAGATGCTCTTGGATCGCTGATCTCTGTCTGGCTCCCAGGCTGAAAATGCAGCCCCAGACGGCAAAAAGTGCTTCCCGTGGGGCCAGCTCCAGACGGAGCAGGTTCCTGGCGCTGCAGATGGTCTTAGAGCCAGGACTTGTGGCGCCAAGAGTGGACTCGCTAGGAGCGGGCCTGGGCTGGGATCTGGGCCTGTGGTTCACAGAGGTGGAGCTCCTGGGAAGCCTGGAGGGAGGGGAAGCAGGGAATCCTGGGCTCAGATGGTGTCTGCCCGGAGCCTGGCCCACAGGGGCTCCACGCGGTGGGGGCTGCACAAACAGAGGCACAGAGGCCGGCCTCCTGCTACCCTGCATCACTCGGCCACATGCTTCTGCCAGCCACGGGCGGTTCCCGGGAACAGGGGGCAGCTGAGGGCTTCGCTCACAGGGCCAGGTGCCCAGCGGGGAGGGCACTGCTGTGCTCACTACCCACACCTCCTCCCCTTCTAGAAGTGCCACGCCTCTGGAAGGAGCCAGCCCCGTGGCCTTGGGCAGGACATCCACTGCACAAAGCCTGAGTCCCCATTGGTGGCGATACCTCCCCCACAGGCAGTAAACTGAGGCAGACACTGATTCCCACCCCCCCCACCAGGCCGTGCACAGCAGATGCCTGGTGCCCCTTCCTCACAGGGCCATGCTATGACTCTACCATTGGCTTGAGCTCAATTTATAACATGAGGAAGGGGCTGAAGACCGGAAGCCCAGGTATGCTCTGCAAACTTGGGGACATCATCTGGTGGCTGAGAGGGAGTGGACCCAGGCCTACGCCAGGCAGCGTCTCTCCTTGGAGGAGCGCCGTAGGCAGAGGGTGGGCTGGGCAGCCAGCCGGGAGACAGGAAGGGCCGCCGGGAAGGCTGCGAGGGCAGCGTGTGTGAGAGGTGGACGTGGCACTCAGCCCTGACCCAGGAGGAGACGGCTACTAGGAGGGGGGACAGCTGACCTGGAAAGGAGGATGGGGTGGCGATTCCCAAGATCCCTGAGGAGGGAAGGAGGACGGGAGCCGAAACAGGCAGGACGGGACTGAGACCGAAGCAGTGGTTTCGTGGACGTGGAGGGTTGGGAAATCGCTCACAGGCCTGCGCTGCCTTCTCCTGCTGCCTCTCCCTCACACCGCGGGCCGCTGGCGGCGGGACGGCTCCTGAGAAATGCTCAGGTCCACACAGTGGAGCAGCCGTGACATTTGCCGTTTCCAAGCAGATACCTTCAGGGTGACCGTGGCGCTCCTCCTCCCTCTTCCTCTCTATCTAGAGCCCAGGATGGCTTCAAGAGAGCCACCTTACAGGGTCCCCGAGTGGGAAGCACAGCAGCAAAGCCACAGCCCGCGGTGGCCGAGCAGCTCAAGCACCAATCACACTGCGACCTGGGGCAATGGTGACGGCAGCTCAATCACCTGGGCGGACAGCTGGCTGCGGAGAGCTCTGAGTGTGGGGAGTGGCCCTCGGCAGCTCCAGAGACCTCTCCTGGCCTCGCACGCCCATCCCCAGAGTGCACCACATGAGGCCTGCTGGAGCGCAGCTGGCAGCGCGGACGTGTGTGCTGGAGTCATGAATGCAGGCAGGCCCCGAGCCACCGACATCCACGAGCAGCCACTCACACTTCCAGCCACGTGCTCCTCGGATTTTCACAGCCATTCTCCTGCCAGCGGCAAGAGCATTTTGAGGGAAAAATGCAAATTTGGGGGACATGGGGGAGCTCTTCACCAGGCTAAAATTGGCTCTCTAATGAGGCCTCCTCCCCTGGAGCAGGAGCGAGTCAGAGCTCCTCATGGTGCGGTGCGTGGCTGGAGCGGTGGGTGCCAGCACATAATCCCGGCTCATGCATAATCCCCGGATCCCTTTCCAGGCAGCGGCGTGGGGGCCAGGCCAAGGGAGAGGGAACACAGCCGCCAGCGTCCCGGGCTCCTGGGCGAGGCGGACGCTCAGTCACCAGTGAAGGCATCTGGAGCTGTTCATGGGCCTGATCACAGACACCCGCTGCGGCTTTTGTTTTCCTTTGGTGCGTTTTCATCTGTCTTGTTGACGGCAGTGTTGAGCCCTCGCTGCACTCACCTGGAGCAGCAGCCGGGGACCAGGCACTGAGGGGCTTGGAACCCCGGCCCCCAGGTGCTTGCAGACGTGGGGAGGCAATCAGAGCGAGCACAGGACACAAGGGCATCTGACCCTGAGGCTACCGTCCCCGCTCCCTTGACCTGCAGTCAGGGCCACCTACTCCAAGGAGCTGCAGTGAAGATGGACAAGTCCACGGGCAGGCTGCCTCCAGCCAACACAGAGCCGATGGACGAGGGGCTGGCCTTTCCCTGCCTGTGCCTCTCAGAGAGGGATGAGGGTGAATCACCGCTGCCCGGGGCCTGAGGCCTGACCCAGGAAAGGAAGGCCAAGGGGACCCTGTCAGGGAGCAGAGGGCTGTCGTGGGAGCTGCCCGTGGTGCTGGACTCTGAGCGGAGCTGCAGCCCACCAGCCGGAGGGCTCTATGCTGAGGCGCAGGGTCCTCTGGCAGGAGAGTGAGGGGTTCAAGCCCTGGGCATTTGGGATCAGATCCGGACTCTCCCCACAGGCCCCTGCCGCCTTCCGCCAGATTCTTGGTCTCCAGGTCCTGGCCCCTGCACACAGCACCACATGCTGCTGGCTCAGGCCCTGTCAGAGCTTGGGGTTCCCGTCACATAGGGCTGAGAAGGGAGAAGCTAAACCCCCCAGAAGCCACAATCAAGAAAAGAGACTTGCTTCCCCCCTGCTTCTGCTTCTGAGGGAAGTTGAGAGAAAGGGCTGCAGAGCGTGGCCCTGAGCCGCTCACACCCCTCCGGTGGCATCGGACGCCTCCCATGAGCAGTGGGCCAGCGAGCAGCTCAGGCAGGGGTCGTCCTCCCAGTGAGGGCGCGGCAGGCACCTGTCCATCCGAGCGGCACTGCGCTGGCCCCTTCTGTCTCCTGAGAGCACCCATCAGGCCCTGGTGATGCTCCTGCCTGCAGACAGGGCCCGGCTCGTGAGAGGAGCTTCCACAGCCTCCACCGACCGCCTCCTGGCAGGGCTCGCGCACCACGCAGCCCGCCGCCCACACTCTCGATCTGCAGAGCACGCACTTTGAGAGAGAGCTTGTTTGATGTCTGGGCGGTTTGTTTGGTTTAATTTTGTTGTTTTCCCTTTCTGCTGTCAAGAGGTAAACAGACGGCTGCTCCATCCTCCTAAGCAGGACCGCATTCGTGATGCACGGGCTGCGGGGGGGAGGAAGAAGGGCTGTGCCCCAGCGCCAGGGCACTGGCTCTGTCCTGGCTGTGCCACCCACTGCCGTGTCTCAGGCCAAGCCTCAGAACCCCTCGGAACCTCTCAGAGCCTCTCTTTCCCACCGCTGTGGATTGAGACCCCGTCCTGCCCTGAGGCCTGAGCTGGTGCCGCTGTTGACGGTGCTCAGGGGAAGAAGCGCAGCTGCTGTGCCCAGTGCTGGGCAGGAGCTACCCGTGTGGCGTGGCTTAATCCTGCCAAAGCTCCGTGTGGCGTGGCTTAATCCTCCCAAAGCTCCAGGCAAGAAACAAACAGCTCAGAGACAACACAATTTGCCAAAAGTCACACAGCCAGCAACACAGCCGGGACCCAGGCCAGGGCACTCTCAAGCACCGCCCCTTTCTTGGTGGTGCCGACAGCACCGGGGGCGTCCCTGCTGTCTCCATTCCTGTGGTGGTGGTTTGGAATCAGGCTGCTGCGGTGACCTCAGCCCCGAGCCCCCATCTCGGCTCCCCTGTGGGCCTGGCAGGTCCTCCCTTCCCTGCCCCCTCAGCCATTTCATCTGCACAGTGGGACGCTGCTTCCTGCCCGCTGCCATTGTGGGGCAGGTCTGAGGCTCCACAGAGTCGAAGCACAGACACGCCTGCTCTCCGTCCACTCCAGCTCCGGCCCGGGTGTGGGGATGTGCGGAGCAGGGCACAAGCCCAGCCTCTGCCCTGCCCTGCCTATGTCCCCTCCCCAGGCCTGCCTGCAGGCTGGACTTGCCCACTCCCAGTGCAGTTACCTGGGGTGGAAATCGGATGGGCAGCCTGGTGAGGGGACTGGGCTCAGCCACAGGAGCGGGTGCAGAGGCCGGCACCCGGGCTGTGGGAGGAGAGCCGGTAGCAGCGGATTCACAGCAGTGGTGACGGCAGTGCCTGCAGAAGCAGAGCTGCTGGGGTCACCTCCCAAGCACGGGCCGCAGGCGAGGCACCGACCAGCGTGTGTGCCACGTCTGCACAGGGTCACGGGGCCCAGTCCGGGAAAGGCACAGACAAGGTTCGGGCATGAGGGTTTCCTGTCGGCCACCCTGAGGGTGCAGTCACCCCCCAGTCCCCAGACCCAGTGGCCATTCTGGGCAGGAACCCACGGCAAGGAGGGCTATGTTTGCCCCTGCCTCGAGGCCACTCTGCCCTGACATCACCAACTTCCTGGCAATGCCTTAGGCAGGATGGGCGACCTCCCTGAATCTCCATCACCTCATCCCCAAGTGGCAATGATGACCCCTCCCGCAGGGTCCTCAGAGGGTCAGTGGGAATGGTGACCCCTCCCGCAGGGTCCTCAGAGGGTCAGTGGGAATGATGACCAGGCTTTTGCCAGGGGCCTGGCTCTGTGTCGTCACCCTCATGGACCCCCGAGCCCGGAATAGGACAGTGGGTGAGGGAGGTGGGAGGTAGAGCCCTCAGGTCGCCCCCAGGGCAGCCCACCAATCCCTCCTGACCCTGACCCAAGACTGGACCAGGACGGCGGCAGGGCTGAGAGAAGACGCCAAGCCTTTTCCAGAAGATGGAAATCGATTCCACACAGAGATATTCTTGGCTTTTTGTTTAGAGAGCAATAAAACGCCCTGTGCCTCCTTCCACCTTCTTCTTGGCAGAAGGCACCGGAGAGCCGTGGGCTCTGGCCCTGGGAGCCCAGCCGGGTGGAAGGCTGGCAGCGTGTTGAGGCTTTTTAATGAAACCGATCTATATCTGTTAGCGGGAGGCAGGATACAGCCAACTGAGTTCTGCTGTGGCTTCCAGGAGTCGGAGACTGCAGCTGGCTTCCCTAGTGCCCCATGGGGCCACGCTTCCTGGCACGGAGGCCCTCCCCGTGCCCCAGCCTCTCCCTGCTGCCTGCTGCTAAGACATCCCATCCACCAGCCCAGAGAAAGGACCCAGGCCCACCTGGCTAACACTCCAAACCACCTGGAGCCCGCAGACGGATGGAAACGCTTCCTGAGTTCCCAGAAAGCCAAGTGCCTTCAAGCAGCCCCTCTGTGCACAGCAGCCGCAGGGGTTCCCCTAGGACCCATCTTGCTTCACCTCTGATGTCCTTCCTTGAGCAGCCCCTTCTCTGGCTCCTCCCCCTCCCTCCACCCCCCTGGCAGAACAGGCTGCCTCAATTCCTCCCCTGCCCCCGCTGTGCTGGCTGTGGGAGAGGTGTTCAGGCATATGGGAAGAGGGGCATCAGAGAGATCTGGACTCGAACCCTGGCCCCAGCACCTGCCAGCTGCATGGCGGGGGCAAGTCCCAGCCCCTCCCCAGTTTCAGTCTCATCCACAGAACAAGGACAATGCAAGACACTGCCACAGGCAGCTGCTGGGATGAGAACGGTCGGGGGGAGGAGAGCCTTTTGCAGGGGTGGTGCTGCACCCAGGCTCTGGTGCTGAAGCTGCACCCCATGCCCTCCCCTGCCTGCCACTCCCCTGGGCTGGGCCCTCTGGCAGGTCCTGGAACTCACTCTGAGCCCAGCCTAGTACAGAGTGCCTGGGTGGTTTGGAGTGACAGACTTGCACCACCCTCAAGGATCTTGAGATCCAGGTGGAGAAGCAGGTCCCTGTCGCATAACTGAGAAGAGCAGGGGCCAAGAGGAGCGCCCTCAGAGACAGAGGCCCCAGCGGCTGAAGGGGGGTGAGGCAGGCGAGGACTCTGTCCCCAGCCCCGTGAGCCTTTCAGTAAGAACTCAGCACCCAAAGACAGAGGTCACTTTCTTTCTCCCATTCTCCCAGTGCCCTACGCAGTGCCTAGTATGGAGAACTCGACCCCATCATCCTAATCCCTACCAATGCCAAGTGCCACCACCACCACCATTACCACCAGCACCAACCACCATTATTATCACCATCACCAGCACCAGCATCACCACCACCACCACCATCACCATCACCACCACCACCACTACTATCACCATAATCCCTACCATGACCAGTACCACCAGCACCACCAGCACTATCATCACCATCATTATCACCACCATCACCAGCAGCACCACCACCACCATCATGGCTGTCACCACCACCATTACCATCACCATCACCATTACCATCACCACCATCATCACCATCACCATAGCCATCATCACCACCATCACCACCACCATTACCATCATCACCATTGTCACCATCACCATAGCCATCATCACCACCATCACCATCACCACCATTACCACCACCATCATCACCATCACTGTCATCACCATGATTACCACCACCATCACCACCACCACCACAATCAGCAGGAGTAACTGTGCCACATGGTTTCACAGGCAATCCGCAGGCATTCCTGGTATATTTTACAGGAGCAGGCAATGAGTGGCAGAGATAAGCAATGTGCTCGAAGTTGCACAACTAGTCACCGGCAGAGCTGGGATTAGAACCTGGTTCTGCCCGAATCCGGGACAGCCTGCATTTGTTAGGCAAACAGTGGCAGCCACTGCTACTCAGCACAATTTCTGAAACGGGGGCTCTTCTTGGTGAATAAGGACCAGGGTCAGGGGCTGCCTCAGGGGTCCCGGGGAACACGGTTGCTCTGAGCCACAGGTACCGGAGGGAAAACAGGCTCATTTGCATACGATTTGCATACAGCTGCTGAAAAGGAGCCACAATTCCCCACCACTTTCAAACTGCTTTGTTCTGCCTTGAAAGGGACCTTCCCACGCACACGTGCCCATCCCCCAGTCACCACAGACACAGACAACCTGACGTGGGGCGTGTCCCTCATCACCTCTCTCCAAGGGAGGCAAGTCTCCACTTTCAGCACAGCGCCCACTTCAGGGGTGACCTTGGACAGGGAGCCTCCTCTCTCTGACTGCAGCCCGGGTTTCCCAGGCCTTCCCAGCTGAGCATGCAAAGATAGAGGGGGTAGAGTGTACAGGACAAGGGTCTCTGCATGGCCGGCGCTCAGGAGGAGCCCTCGGAGGGCAGGAGCTCCCCCCATGCCCGGAGCACACTGGACAGCTGGCCATGGACAGCCAGAACATCTGTGCTAGACAGGATGCCAGGCACTGCCTCCGGAGCCCCCTCGCCCCGTGCAGCTGCCTCGCCCAGCCAGGAGCCTCTGGGAGCCTCCTCCCCTGCAGGCTGTCACCTTCCACCCACTGCTCCCCTCACCTCCCCGGCAGCTGCCTGGCTCCAGGACGCTGGGCAGCTCCCCTGCCGCTGCAGGGGTCCAGGCGGACAGGCTAGGAGAAAGCAGTTTGGGAAGATGCTGGAAGCTGGCCTCCCAGGTGACAACTCCAGGGGCCTGATGAGCAGGGTCTCAGGTCTCTCTGAAGACTTCCCTGATGGCCCCGGGGTGGGAGGCCTGGCTCTGGGGCTGCTCTTCCTCTGCCACCTTGGCCAGGCCAACCCTGTCAGTCACTCACCACTTCACGGAGATCCAGCCACCTCCTGGAGAAGCCCTTTCTGCCCACTCTGAGTGAGGTGCTCCCACCTTGATGCTCCCACCCACTGCCCCATGGGTGGGCATAAGGGCTCGAACACGCATATGCACACAACACCCATGCTTACACACACACCACCCATGCCCTCTCAGACACAACAGCCAAGCTCACACACACACACACACCTGTGCTCATGCACACATGCACACACACTGGTGCTCACGCATGCACACACAACACCCATGCACATGCACACACACGTACACACCTGCATGCAACATGCCTGTGCACAGAAGCACACGCGAAGGCACACATGGATACACATGTACACAAGCTGCATGCATACACAGATGTCTGTGTACACACACAGTATGCAAGTGCATATACAGCACTCATACACAGGAATGCACACACTGCACACATGCACACAGACGCACACACACATGAATGCACGCATGCACGTGTACATGCATGTGCCCACCCACTGCTGCCCTGAGTGCACACCTAGGCTGAGAGCTGGCACTCAGGGAGAGCTTACTGTACCCTGGACAAGTCTCTGCCCGCCGGGCCTTCTGCCTTCCCTCAGGACCCAGCCAGCTACAGAACTCCTGGGTTTTTTTTTTGAGACAGAGTCTCATTCTGTTGCCCAGGCTGGAGTGCAGTGGCACGATCTCAGCTCACTGCAACCTCTGCCTCCTGAGTTCAAGCCATTCTCATGCCTCAGCCTCCCAAGTAGCTGGGACCACAGGCAGTCCCACCATACCGTACCTGGCTAATTTTTTGTAGTTTTAGTAGAGACAGGGTCTCACTTTTTTTTTTTTTCGTATTTTTGGTAGAGACAGATTTTGCCATGTTGGCCACGCTGGTCTCAGACTCCTGACCTCAAGTGATCCACCCACCTTGGCCTCCCAAGGTGCTGGGATTATAGGCATGAGCCACTGTGCCCGGCCGAAATGATGCCTTTCTGTTGCTTATGTCAGAGACCCCAGAACCCACCCAGCTCAGAGTCTGGAAGAGCCCCAGACGCAGGGCATGGCGTCAGAACAGAGGGGCGGTCCTGGGTGTGCGTGGGTCCAGCCTGCCCGGAGCCCTGCTCCCACTGCCAGCCCAAGGAGCCCATGAGCCCCCGCCATGCACCCTCCAGCAAGCTTAGGCGAGACACCCCCAGCCACAGTCACTCTGCAGCAGAGGCCCAGCACGGTCCGCCTTGAGCCCAGGCCTGTTCGACTCTGAAGTTGCTCTGGAGTCACCGAGGACGCTGCAGGGTGAGGTGGGGAGGATGGACACACTGTCCGGATGGGGCCTCGGGGCAGAAGGACGACAGCACCCGCACCTCCAGCTGCTGCCAGCCTGATATTTACTAAACACAGCAGATTGATTTAAACCTTTGCCTGGGGTTATTTTTCTGCTCAGCATTCTTCCAGAGAAGGACTGGCCAAGTGGGCCCGGCCAGAGCCTCTGTAGACGGGGAAAAAGGGCATGGCTTCTGCGGCCCCAGTCCTGAGCGGCTGAGCTGAGACTCGGTCGCCCTCCCTGCCCCCCATGTCCCTACCGGCTGTCCTTTATAGTGCCTGAAAGCACAATTCACATTTACATTTCTCTGCAGACTGGGGGAAGAATCTATAACAATCTGATCACAAAAATGAGATTCTCCAGTGTTTTCTATACCCCGGGATATTGCAGGCAGCTCAGGCCTCGACAAAATCCAATTGCTATTTATTTAACCTGCTCAGCCTCCAAATTAAAAGGCAGCCTCCGCCCCCACACAGGCTTGCCTCCCCCATATGCAGCGTCTCACGTGGCTCCCAGCCCAGGGCTACGCAGGCCCCTTCCCCTGCCCTTCTGCTGCTTCCTGCATGAGAGGTGGCCACTCCCAGCTCTCAGGATTAAAATACCAAGTTGCTAAGAATGCACCGAAGGGTTTCTGGCAGGAGACTTGGTTGCACACCTTCCCCCGGGCACCTCGAGAATGCTTGCAGCAAACCCTGAAGGCTGCTGTGCGAGGAAACTTGGCCTTCAGGAACAGGACGGTGGTTCAAGGCCTGGGGCACCATCCCAACCTGGCCCCACCAGCCCCGGTGCCCTCAGGCTGCAGAGGCCCAGGACTCACCCTCTGCAACCCTCCAACCTGCCTCTGCTTGGGCCTGGCTTCCAGGCACAGTTAAGTGCCTCTTCCTCCAGGAAGCCTCCCTTGATTCCCCAGAGCCAATGGCTAACTCCTTCCCCAGGTCTCCACAGCTCTGAACCCAGAGCTTACCACCTGGAAGGCACCTCAAAAAAGTGTGCGACATCTCACCCTGGTGCAAGCCCCTCATTTTACAGGGAAGAAAGTCAAATCATGACCTCAGGACAACTAGCTCAGAGCCTGAGAGCCACAGAAGCGCAACTGCTTAGAGATAGGAAGGAGGGAGGACAAGGAAGGAGAACCGAGTCAGAAAGTTGACGGCCATATGAGCAAGTGAGGGGTGCTGGGGACGGGGCTGGGGGCCCACCCTCAAGGGACTCAGCCCTCCATGGCCAGGTGCCCTGGCCAGGGAGGAGGAAGGGAGGAGAGAGGAGGAGAGGAGAGAGGGAAAGAGGGAAGAAGGAGAGAGGGAGGGAGGAGGGAGGGAGGAGGGAGGGAGGAGGGAGGAGAAGAGGGAGGGAAGGAGGAGAGAGAGAAGGAGGGAGGGAGGAGAGAGGGAGGGAGGAGGGAGGAGAGAGGAAGGAAGGAGGGAGGGAGGAGGGAGGAACACCCCTAAGAATAGTGTTTTCTCAGTCTTCCTGCCAAACCACGAGTTTCGAGAACATGGGCCACGGGCACTGAGGGATCTGAGGCTGCACTTGCTGTGCCCAGCAGAGCCTCCTCCAGCATCCTGCGAGTCTGCCCTTCAGCCCTGCCCTGGGAGCACAGGTCACAGTGCCAGATTCCAGCCAAGTTCAACCTGTGCAGCGGGGCTGATGCTCAGGCAAGTCCTGCTGGCCACAGCTGCCCGGGGTTGGCACGGGCCACGGGCTGTCGGGGCATCTCCTTAACAGCCAGTCCTTCCACCCCACGGTGGGGCCAGCCTGCTCCCAGCCCCACCAGCTCTCGCCTGGCGTCGTTTCGCCAGCTCATGGAGCTGCTCATGCCCACCTGCTCATGGTAAGAAGGCAAGGCCCCGTCCTCCAGCCAGGCACTCAAGTCCCCTTCAGGCTTGCGGGGACCCCACAGTAGAAGGGAGCCTCTCTACCTCATCTTGTTCCAGGTGGCATGGCCATTTTCAGGCCTTCATTTGCTCACAAACGTTATAATCGGCTTGCCAAACTCCTTAAAAACACTATCAGAACTTTGATTGGAATTGGGTTGAGCCTGTAGATTTAGGAATTGGCAGCTTTACAAAACCAGCTCCTTCTATCCATGAACATGGTGTGTGTGTGTGTGTGTGTGTGTGTGTCCATTTATTTTAAATGTAATAAAGCTTTACAATTTTATCCACAAATATTGTCCTCTTATTTGGTTATTTTATACATGGTATTTTGCGGGTGTTATAAATGGCATGTTTTTAAGTGCAGCTGACTTATTAATATGGTTTGGATGTGTGTGCCCGCCCAAATCTCACGTTGAACTGTAATCCCCAGTGTTGGAGGCCTGGCGGGAGGTGACGGGGTCATGGGGGCAGTTTCTCCTGGTTTAATGCCATCCCCCAGTGCTGTCATGGAGACAGTGAGTTCTTGTGAGATCTGGTTGTTTAACAGTGTGTGGCACCTGCCTGCCCCTTGCCCTTGCTCCAGGCAGGTAAGATGCACCTGCTGCCCTTTGCCTTCTGCCATGATTGTAAGTTTCCTGAGGCTTCCCCAGAAGCAGAAGCCACTACCCTTCCTGTACAGCCTGCAGAACCGTGAGTCAATCACACCTCTTTTCTTTATAAATTACCCAGTCTCAGATATTTCTTTACAGCAAATCCGCAACGGACTAACACACTATGTATGGAAATGCATTTGGTTGTAATGACATGTGGACTTTAGACACGCCGCCTCACAAACTCTCTTATAAATTCTACTCACTTGTCCATGAATTCTTTTTATGAATAAAGACGGTTGTGTTTCCTGTTTTCCAGTTTTTACATATGACTGTGTTTCCTTTCTAACCGAGCCAGCTAGCACCCTCGACTTTCTCTGTTTTTAAAGTAGGACTCCTCATGTTTCACTGTGTCTGCTCTTGAGGTTTTGGTAGATAATCTTGGTCAGTTAAGAAAATCATTGTCTTTTTGATAAGTTTTTAAAATATGAATGGGTATCCAACTGTATCAAATACTTTCTTAAGCCATCTGGAAATGGCAATCATATGCTTTTTCTTATTTCTTCTGTTCCAGTGGGGTGAATTCTATTTACAGGTTTCCTATTGATTAAATGAATAAGTAAGCAATGTTACATCCACTTCCAGCATAAATCCAACCTGGCGAGGATGCCGTGTCTCCAAGCACTTCTGGCTGCAGTTTGCTGGCATTTTCTTTACGACCACCACAGTTTAGTTCAAGGGGTGGACCGGCCTCTAAAGTCCCCTCCTTACTTGCTTGTTTCTCATACTATGCACTGAGGAATTTCCCCTTTTTCTTTTTCCTTGAAAGGTTTGTGTAAGATTGGATTTCTTCCTTGAAAGTTGGGTAGAACACACTTTAAAATCACCTAGGTTTAGTGGACAAATTTTTCCTACTGATTCAATTTCGTTAAAGAATGACTGAGGCTCTCTATTTAGTCTTGAGTGGATGTTGGCAAATTGGACTTTTCTAGGAATCTATTTTTTAGCTAAGTTTCCCATGCGTTGGCATAAGATTATTCATGGACTCTTCTTGTTATTTTCGAATGTCTGCTGCTTCTCCCCTGGACTACTCTTGCCAGTAGTTTTCTATCTTAATGGCGTTTCCTAAGAACTGGCTTTGGGCTTTGTAGAGCCTTCCATTAAAACTTTAACAGTTAAAGTTAACTCTGCTCCCATCTTTACAAGCTTATTCCTTCTGTTTCTTTGGGTTCATTCTCTTGTTCTTTTACTTAAAAAAAAAAAAGTCTTTTTAATGCCTATTTTAATTTTCGGCTTTCTTTGGTAGCATAAGCATTGAAGGCTACTACGTTTCATTGAAGTATCCCACAAATTTTGATATGCAGTGTCTTCATTATTATCCAATCGTGTCTTTGTACCTAGCGATTAATTTACATAGTCCTTAATGATTTCTTCTCTGACTTCTGAGTTATGTAGAACTGTTTTAAAATTTCCAAACACACAGTGACCTTTTTCTTCATTTTTTGCCACCAATATCTAATGATTGCATTTTTCTAACTGCATTTTCTAATCATTGAAGTGGCGTATGCATGACCAATCCTTTGAAATGTTTTGACTCTTGCTTTATGACTTAGTCCATGTCAAAATCGGGAAATGCTCCAGGTGCACCTGAGAAAATGAGTACCCTCTGTTTCCATGGCACAGGGTTCTGTAAGCATCGTGCAGCTCAGCACTCCTGTCAAATTTTTAAGTTTCTTGCTGACGCTCCCCATCAACCTCTAAATCAACTGTCCTGATGGACTCATTGATTTCCCCCCGTAAGCATTTAAGATTTTTCATCCTCCTCATGAGCTGGACCTATTCTCGAGTGATTTCAGCATATCCTTAATATATATATTTTGTCTTAAAGTCCATTTTGTCTAAAATTAACACAGCTTCTTAAGCTCCGTTTTGCACAGCTTTTGACCGGCAAATCTTCACACCTTTCCTTCCAGTGCCCCATGGACTTACGTTGTAATGTGTCTCTTGTCTACAGCAAAGGTGTAATTTTTTCCCCCAACCTGACAGTCCTTAGCTCTGATGAGCTCCTTTAATCTGGCTGCATTTATTTTGCTCACTGGACAGTTCCAAATGCTTCTTTGTGCTCTCGATCTGTCCTGAATTTTTCTTCTGTATTATTTGCATCTGCTTTTCTTTTTATTTTCTTCCCCTTTCTCGTTTTTATTCAACATAGTTTTTGTTTAATTGTACTCATTCCATTTTTACTGGTTTGGAAGTTATATGTTCTAATACTCTTCTTTTAGGTTACCTTAGCCTTAAGTTTCTTATTTACTTTCTACTTGGATTTTTGTGTGTATAGTTCTATGAAATTTTATCATGTATGTATATTCATGTCACCAGCACCACATTCAAAATACAAAACTGTCCCATCACCCCAAGGCTCTCCTGTAGCCTTTGACATGTTACAGAAATGGAGTCACAAAGCATGGCCTTTTTGAGACTGGCCTTTTCACTAAGCACAACACCCGTTAAGAACCATCTGAGTTGCCGGCATTTCCAAGTGGGTTCCTTTTGTTCCTGGGTACAGCTCTACTGTGTGGCTGTGGCAGTCTGTTTACCCGCTCACCCCACAGAAAGGCACAGCTGGGTTTTTCCACTTAGGGGCTACTGGAAATAAAGATACGATGATGCAATTATATATATAGATATATAAGATATGATGAACATTTGCGTGCAAGTTTTTGTGTGAACATGAGTTTTTATCTCTCTAGGATAAATGGGAGTGAAACTGTTAGGCTGTATAGGAAGTGTAATTTTTAAGAAACTACAAAACTGTTTTTCAGAGTGGCTGTAACATTGTACATTCCCACCAGCACTGCAGGAGTGAGCCATTTCTCCGTATCCCCGTACCTCTTAGTCACTTTAGGGGGCATGCAGTGGCACGGTGGTGTGGGTTTAGGGTGCATTCCCCTGATGCTACTGCTGAAGGACATCTTTTCATGTTCTCATTTGCTACCCATATATCTTTTTTGGTGAGTGTCTGATCAAATTTTTGTGCATTTTCTGATAAAACTGTTTTCTTTCCGTGGAAATTAGAGACCTTTTTATATATTCTGGACATATCCTTCATCAGATATGTGATTTGCAAATATATTCTACTAGTCACCGGCTTCTCTTTCATTCCCTTAACAGGGGCTCTTGCAGAGCAGTTTCCAGCTTTGATGAAGAAACCCTTGAGCTTTTTTATGATGTGCAGTTATTAACACAGGCTAACATTAATCAATATTTAACCTCCCTGCAAATAATACCAGGAGCTCAGAATATTTGAACCGTTCTTCCCAATTAATATATTATCATTGTCCAGTAGTTCTATCCTTTATAAAAATTCAGTTTCACAAGTTGGACGTTCTAGTAATTATGGACTTTTTAAAACCTTAATGAGTATTTGGATTTACTCACATATTTACAAATTTCTTGGCTCACTCGTCTTCCTGCATTACAGATACTCTTCCTGGGATTCCAGTCCTTCACCTTGCAGTCCATCTCTTGGAAACCCCTTTCATGAAGGTCTGCTGGTGGCAAGCTCTCGCAGTCTTTACGTGTACAGAATGTCTGTATTTCACCTTTGTTCTTCAGTGTCTCTCATCAGCTGCAGAATGCTAAGTTGACACTGACTTTCTCTCAATACTTTGCAGATATTACCATTTCCTGGCTTCTTCTGTTGCTGATATAAAGTGAGCTGGCAGCAAAATTGTCATCACTTCTCCTTTCTTTGAAATCGCTCGAAAGGCTTTCCCTTTCACTGTGCTGTTCCACAGCTTCCCATGATGTGTCCAGGAAGGGATTTCATTTATGCGCTCAGCAGGCTAGTGCTTCCCGGGTCCGTGGAATCACAGGTCACATCGACGACCTCTTCACACACTGCTTTCTCCATTTCACTGCTCCTCCTCTTCTGGGACTCTGAGACGATGTATATGTCTCTGGTTCTACTCTCCCCGTGCCTTAATGTCATAGTTTCTATTTTCTTACCTTTTTCTGCAATATTATTATTTCTTTAGAAATCTCCAAGTTTGCTATTACTAACCTCATCTATGTCCAGTATGCTGCTTAACCCACCCAGAAAGTTCTCCATTTCTAAAGGCCACACTGATCTTTCACAAATCAGCTTAATCACTTTTTAGAATGCTATTGCTCATTTTTGTGATTCATCTTTTTACTTTAAAAATATTTCACAGAAATCACATTATGTGTCTGGTTAATCCCAAAGCTAAAGTCTTTTGGGGTCTAAACTTGGTATTTTTGCTCGTTTTTTCTTCCTCCTGGTTTTCCCTCAACGGCTTCCCCCTTATAGACTAAGTGATTTCCAGCTGGAGGCCCAAAAGATTCTTCTTCTTCTGTGGGTATACCAAAGGCCTGACGAGGGGATCTTTTCTCCACAACCTTCTGCTTGGACCCTGGATCCACAGGTAGACCTGGTGCTTACTGGGGCTCAGGGCAAGCTTGCCTTTCCTTAGCTTCCGACACCAGCATGTTAGACTGGGGAGGGGAGACAGAGAGAGGGGCAAGACCTCGGCTACCAGCTCATTCCTAAAGCCAGCAAAACATGTAAGACCACGGCTTTTTCCAGGCTAAGTTGTTGTATCATGGGACAGCCCTTCCGACTATCCAATCTACCATTTCCCAGGAGCAGATCCACAGAAACCCTCATTTTCTGAGATCCTCCAGGGCAGGCAAGCTGGCCGGGCTCATTTGAGCCAGATGGATGAGACACCTGAAAACTGCCCTCACTCACCTGGAATGCACCGCAACATAGGGAAGGGGCATGAACTTGGAATCTAGACGCCTGGTTCAAGGCCTGCCTCTAGCACTCTGTGACCTGGACAGGACCCTGCAGCTCCAACACCACCCTGGGCTCTCTGTCTGTAAAATGGGAGACCCAGTGAGGGGACCTGGGCTCTCTAGCTCTGACGGAAACCATCCCAGCCACTCTCTGGCATCCTTTCTGAAACATATCTTGGAAGGCCCTGCAGGCAAGCTGCATCATAATGCCACATCTTATTTTTCATCACAGACCCACCATCCTCCTAATCTCTCATGGGAAATGTTTGGGCTGCCTGGCAGAGGGAGTCCAAGAAGCCCAGGCCCCAAGGTGAGCAGTGTGAGTGTGAAGCACACTGAAATCCCATCTAGGGCGGGTCAGCAACCTCAGGGTCTTCCTGATCGCCTCCATCTCACACACCTGCTAAGAACGTTCCTTCCTCAAAAGCGCTGATCCTGACTGGCTACTGTTTAAGCCGAGACCACAGTCTCCTTCCTGGGAGACCTCAGGCCACCCCTGCCCCCGTCCAAGAGAAGGGGTTTCCAGGCCCAGGTCTGAGGGCGACACTCCTGGTTCTCCTTTCATCAAGAAACGCCCTTGCCCTCGAGGCTTCTGCCCTCCCTGTGTGCCGCCTGCCATTCCACGCACCCAGTGGATGACGGAGCCTCACTCCATGATGCCTCTCTGTTGTCCTGGCCATGCTCCTGCCTGGCCTTTTGGCATCTGACCACCTCTCAGCAAACTGGCCTAGAGCACAAAGGGCAGGCGTGTACTGTGGAGAGATGGACCAGGACTCGCCCATTCGCCCCCCAAGCTCTCAAGTCCCTGCTCCTCAGCCACAACACAGAGGCAGAGCTGGTGCTCCCTAGACGGGCTCTCAGTCTTCTCTGCCTGGGGTACTTCTGGCTCTTCCTGTCCCTCACTGGCTGCAGTGATTACTGCCACCTCGCCTTGGAGGCCTCTGCTGTCCCTCCTACAGGGAGGCCTGTGACACTCTAGACTGTGATGTCCCAGCCCTGTCCACGCCCCAGCTTGGCAGACTGCCCGCTGCCTACCCCAGCATCCAGCCCCTTCGGTTTTGGTAACAAAATCCCCATTTGGGGCTAAAGCTATGTTTTCCGGCTACTATTGCAACTAAATGTGGGCATCCGACTAACTCCCAGTCAATGGGCCGAGATGTAGGCAGAGATCACCTTCAAGGGAATGCGATGGGAGAATCCTGCAGCCGTCCTTCCCCACACCCGACTATCTGGAACACGAGTGTTATGGGGGAGTCTTGCAGCCATCCTGGGCCATGAGGACCACGGTAGAGAAGGGAGCAGAAAGACACCTGGACCTCTGAGGACTGCGGCCCCGCCTTGCCAACTCCAGGTCATCGATGTCAGTGATGGAGGAGCCATGATGCCCATCTGCTCAAAGGCACACTATTCTGTTTCCTACCAAATGCAGTTATACCGATTTTTAACTGATACACAAAATGAATTTTGTCAAATATGTATTGACTTGCTTAGTATGCGTTTTCTGCAGCACCCGCTAAACTCTGGGAGGAGAGGCCCCAGTGTGCCTTAGCTGCTTCCGCACCCTCAGCATTTAGTAAGGGCTCTGCCCAGAGGATACTCCCCGAAGATGCCTGGACTGACCAGGGCCAGGGCTGGGGCAACAGCCTAGCGTGTAACTGGGACCAGGCTCAGCGCGTGATCAGAATCAGGGCTGTCTGTCACAAGCATCAGGGCTGAGTCAGTGGCCAGGATCAATGCTCAATGTGCAATGGGGTCAGGACATAGGGCAGGACCAGGATCAGGGCTCAATGTGTAACTGCAGTCAGGACAGTATCGGGTGAGGATTGGGGTTCAGCATTATGTGGAAAGTAGAAAAGTTCCTCTTTAAAGTTTCCTTTCTTGTTAAAGAATAAATCATAAGTGACCTATTAACTCCTTTGTTAAGCTCTATCCTATGTAACTGTTAGACTTGTACTTTAACCAAGATATCTGTGCTGGACGTGCTCACAGGCATGTCCCAGCTCTCCACTGCTTTTACCTGTTTAGAAAAGTTTTAAGTTGTTAGCCAATAGGGTTTTAGTTTAGACTGTGAGGTCTGGCTCCAGCCAACAGAGATCAGACACAGCAGTAAGGACGACCCCAAATGCATAAGGGACAAATTTGTCTGTTTTCCTTTGTTCATTGTACTCTCGTGGCCAGATGGCCAACGAGGGTACCCTTCCTGCGGTCTAGGAAGTAAAAATTGCTTGCTGAGACATCCTTTGTCTCAGTGCTGATTTTTCTTTGTGGCACTGAGCATCAGTTTCCAACAGTATATGACCAGGACCAGGGCTCAGCTAAGACCAGAGTAGAGGCTGTGTCCGGGGTAAGACTGTAACACAAGACAGAAAACACACACGGCCACGCGAGGCCACCGTCAGCCGCGCTAGGTATCTTTATTTATTGAGCTTTATTTTCGTAGAGGCGAGGTTTTGCTGTGTTGCCCAGGCTGGTCTCGAACTCCTGGCCTCAAGCCTTCTTCCTGCCTCAACCTCTCAAAGTGCTGTGATTACAGGCATGAGCCACTGTGCCTGGCCCATCGCGGGTATTTTCAGTGGACAAGAACCCAGAATGAAGATCTAAAGAGGCTTCTTGGAGGTGGTGGCACTGAGGTCGCCTGGTTTTGCAGAATGGAAGGCCGGCTTTCCTGAGGTGGAACCATCAGAGTGGAGGCCCCACCCAGAACCAGCAGCAGCAGCATGTGCACCCAGAGTCGGGAGCCTGGAGGGAGGCCAGGCGTGTGCGGAAGGCAGCTGCATGTGTGGCTGTGCCTTGGCTTCTTCCATAGACAAGTTACTGGCACACTGCTGGCCCCAGAGGAAAATGCAAGACCAGGAAAAGGCCCCTCTCCCTGCTCTCAGGGACGCTGCAGTCTTGACTCTCGGCTACGCCGGAGCTTCCCTGGACCAGCATGCCTCCCACTCAGCCCAGCCTGTCAGCATCTTGCTCCTGGGACAGGCTTTGGGCCACGGGAGCCAGGCAGAGGCCACCAGAGGAAGAGGCTGGAGGCCCCAGACCAGTCCAGGCCCGGGCTGGCCCCACCTCCCGCTCCTGCTGCTCCCAACAGCTGCCCAGGCTGGGGACTGCAGACTGTGCCCTGCTCTGCAGGGGCTGGAGATGGGGCAGCCCCGCCGAGGGATCTCCCAAGAGTCAGAGGAGGTTATGGAGGAAGAAGGGTCTGAAGACACAGGAAGTGCCCGGGCCCCCGCGGGGAGGCCCACCAGGCCCGAGAAGCAGGCTCCAGCTCATGTGCTTGTCAGCAACCGCATTGCCACCTGCTTTGTTATTTTATGCTCATGTAAAAAAATACTTTTTGCAAGAAAAATCTGCAGGTACAAAATGTCATCCCAGCCCCGTACAGTACCAAATAATATATGGCATATATATATATATATAATTGGAGAGAAATTATTCCAAGCTCACAAGCTGTAGTTCCCCTGCGCCAGAAGTAGGTAGGCTGTAGGAGCCCTGCCCTCCAAGTGTACACGCCCATAAAGGGGACAGGGACCTTCCGGAGTCAAGCCAGGTCATACTCGGGACCTTAGGGCCTGGCCAAGCCCCCTTTCCAGAGCTCCGGTGCCCAGGGGCCCCTAATTGCATCTTCCCAGCTTCTGCCACTGGCTCCCTGCAGGGATGCTGGGCTGCAGAGTTCACAGCCACTGTCACACGGGGTGGAGCCTCCAAAGCATCGTCCCTGAGTAGACCTGGCCCGCTGAGCCCCACAGGTCGGCTCTCTGCAGCCCTTCCCCACAGGTCACCACACTCCACAGGCAATGCCAAGGGCGTGACACCACAGGTACACAGCCGACATCCTCTCGTCCTTCCCATCTCCTGGACTCAAGCCATCCCAGCACCCTGGAGACCCAGTCACTGTCGTCTCTCCCCTGCCTGGCCTCAGCAGGGAAAGACTGGAGGCCCTGCCCCTGCCCTCTGGCTCTGCCGGCACCCCTGACCAGCCCTATATTTCCTCCTCCACCTTCAGGATCATCCCTGAGAAGACCTCGAGCCCCGCGTGGGCGCCCTGGGGGCTGTCCTGGGAGTCTCTGACATGCCCCTGGGCCACTCCACCGGCGGGGCCACTGTCCTGGAGTGAGGGTGAGGCTTCCCGGGTGGGGCGTGCTCCCACCAGCCTCTCAAGGGTCCGGTTGAGGGCCTCCACGCCATCGGCCAGACGCTGGCTCTGCTCGGCCAGCTGCTGCAGCAGCAGGTTCTGCTGGGCCATGAGTGCGCTCTGCTGCTGGGCCCAGGAGGAGAGCAGGGCACCCTGCCGCCGGTGGGAGTCCAGCAGCCGCTGCTCAAACACTGATGGTTCAGGTGCTGCCCCTGGGGTCCTCCCAGAGGGCAAAGGCGGTGCAGGCGCTGAGGAGGGTGGGGAGGGCTGGAAGGCCCCTGTGAGTGTGGCTGCTGGTGGGGTGGAGGCTGGGGAAGTGGGTGGGGAGGGTGAGGAGGTGGGTGCGTGGAAGACTCCTCGTAAGTCCAGGGGGTCAGGTTCAGGCGGGCTGGGCCCTTCCAGGGTCTGCAGGGGCAGCCACAAGCAGCTAGGGGCCTCGTCCTCATCGGCTAACAGAGGGAAAGAGGAAAAGGTCAGCCTGCACGTCCGAGACCGAGTGATCCAGGACGTGAGTGAGGTGCAGACAGAGTGCCCACGGGAGGCCTCTGAACCTGGAGTTGTTTGGGCCTCACGATGCCCCTCTGCAGTGGGAGCTGCACGCATTTGAGAGATAAGGAAAAAGACCCAGAGAGATGGGCACATTTACTCCAGCAGTGCTGGGACTGAAACCATGGCCTGTCCAAGTGCAGCCTGCATGCCCACATCACGGCACCACCTGTGTTCATCCTCCACCGACTGCCCTGTGGTCGGCCAGCTGCCCTCAGGTCCACCTGCCATCTGCCACCCACGTGTTTATTCCTCTACACACACTTCCATTAGTGCACCCCTCTATCTCTCCACTGTCTGTTCACCACTGGCCAGCCCTCCCCCTTCCATCCTCCTCCTCTTCCTTCTAGTCATCCATCCATCTGACTACTCACCCATTTATCCATGCAGTCTCCATCTACCTGTCTGTCTACACCTTCCTCCTTCCATCCACGCAGCCACCCGCCTGATTACACCTTCTTCCTTCCATCCACCCAGCCACCCACCCGTCTACACCTCATCCTTCCATCCACTCACGCATGCATCCATCCTTCCAATCATCCATCTGGCCATCCCTTTGTCCGGCAGGCACTCATCCACCCAAGCGAATGTTCCCAGGAAGATGAGAGGATTAAGCTTCCCTAGGGCAACAGGGAGAGACCTGAACCTGAGACTCGGCAGACGTGGGCTCCAAGGCCAGCTCTGCTTGGTCTCAACAGCTGTGTGACCCTAGAAAACACCTTCTCTTCTGCAGGCCTCAGATTCCCAGACTGCTTATCAAAGGCCTGGCTTCAGAGTCTCTAAGTTTGGGATCTCTGACCCTTCTAGTTCCCTGGGTGTGGAGGATGGGGCAACACATGTCCCTCCCTGACACGCCATGGGGAGGGCCCTCTTGCAAGCAGCAACAGGACCTTCTATGCAGAGGCAACTTCACAGACACCTCCCTCCCTGATACTCCATGGGGAAGGCCCCCTCGGGGGCAGAAGCAGGACGGTCTATGCAGAGGTGACTCCACCTCCACCTCCTGGGCCTAAGCCCTGCCCATCTCCTCTGCAGCATGGGTGGTACCTGCTCTGCAGGGACTGAGCCCACAGGCTCACTGGGAACGTCACAGGGTGTCCGTGGCACAGGTGGCTGGCCCAGCTGCCACCACCCTCCTTTCCTCCTCCTCCTCCTCCTCCTCCTCTTCTTCCTCTTCCTCTTCCTCCTCTTCCTCCTTCTCTTCCTCTTCCTCACTGTCCCATCATCCTCCTGCCATCCCAGGCATGGGTGCTGCTTCTGACCAGGTGGTCCCAGGGTGCTCGGGAGGGGTCATCTTGCCAGCTGGCTGCTTTCCTCTTGGGATGAGGTCCTCTGCGTGCTGTAGCCCTGAGTTTCCGGCGAGTCTGCTGCCCATCACCAGAGCCTCCACCTTCCACGTCCTGGAGGCCCCTGGGCCTAGCTGCCCTCAGCGGCTAGGAGGTGGCGGGCCAGGGGCTGAGGCCAAAGAGCCCGGAGCTGGTGCCAGGAGACCCAGCCCCAGCCCCAGCCCTGCCTCTGCCCTGATCCTGCGGATGACCTTGGCACAGCCTCTCCCAGGTCTCCCAACCTGGTTTTCACCAGCTGTCAGCAGGGGCAGACCCTTGGTGACCCCGACCTTCTGAGTCAAATGGCCCCTGACAGAGAAATGGGGAGGGGCCCAGCCTCTCCATTACCACACACTCCCCAGGCAGGGGTGCCAGCACCGGGCCCTGAGTGGGAGCTCAAGGCGGCCCTGGCCTTTCCCCTTCATCTCCACCCACTCGAGTCCCTGCATGGTTCTGGCTGCGGCCCCCTCTTCCTCTCACACCCATGAAGCAACTGAGGACACTCTGCAGCCACAGCCGTGACTTCCCAGGACATGGATCCCCACTCATCGCACCTGCTCACCTGGCTGCTCCCGCACCCCGACCTCACGCTTACGGCACCGTCCCATCTGCCAGCACTGCCCCTGCTCCTCTGTCAAGAGCGTGTGCTCTCCCAGCCCCCAAAAGCCCAGGGACCTCTTCTGCGCTCCCACGGTGGCCCACGCCACCCTCACCTTGCTGGACTGAACGTCCAGCCTGCCTGGACCCTGGTTACTCCTTGAGTAACAGGTTCTGCATGGTCATCTCTGCCTGTCAGGGCTAGCTGGGAGCACCCAGCCATAGTGGGAACAGGGAAGGTGAGGGGAAGACGGTGGCTGGGCCTCCATCCCAGCTGGGCCGTGGTCCCCAGCCAGCCTGACCTGTCAGGCCCTCCTGGGGTGACCGCAAGTCAGCAACAAGGCCCAGTGAGTGGCTGGTCCTCAAGGCGGCTCCAAGTCCCATTTCAAGAAAACAAAGGCCTGAGCTTTCTTCTCGCTCTGAGCCGCTGACCTGCCCCAACCACAAAGTCCCTCCACAGTCCCCAGACCAGGATGGACACCATGCCGTATGCCAGCCGCCGGCATGGGAGGTGGAGCAGTGCGCCCGGGATCCACGGGAGGCGGCGGCGCAGTGTAGACAAGAGGAGATGGTGCAGATCGCCATGGGCACTACGCAGACCCCTGCAGACGCCCCGCCACTCCCAGAGCCCCCAGGGCCTGAGCAGCGGCCTGGTTTAAGGAGGCCTGTAGGCATTCCCCTCCCAGTCACAGGGCAGGGCCTGGGCCCTCCCCCACAGATGGAGGGAGGGCTAGAGGACAGGGGACGGAGGGCGGGCCAGCCAGGCGCCCTCTCACGGACTTACTTGGTGCCGGCGGGGACACAGCCTCAAGGCTGGCTTCGATACTATCTGTAAATCAAGGCAACAAAAGGCAATTACAGATGCAGGCCCAGCTGCCCTCGTCCTGAGGACACCGTCAAAGGTGAGCCCAAGGGAGCCTGCGCCCAGGGCCTCCAGAGGAGCGGAGGCTGCAGGGATGGGCGCTGGGCTGCTGGAGGCACCCTGAAGGCTCTGCCTGGTGTGGGCAGTGGGCAGCAATGGCAATAGAATGGAGACCTGGAGGTGGCCCAGGAAGGGGACTCCTCAGTGCTCACACCAGTGAGGCAGGAAGCACTCACTCAGAAAAGGGTGGGAGTGACGGGGGAGGTCACAGCTGGGGTCAAGTCCTGCTCCGTTATGACCCTGCCTGGGCTAGCCCCTCCACTCTGTGGCACAGCCCCCTCTGAAGGGGCACAGCCTGGCCTGAACATCTGCGGAGTTGCAACGGGGCTGATGGAGGCCAGGTCTGCACGCACAGGGCTCTGGCTGGCCACCCCCGCTGGACCCCACTCAGGGAACTCACCAGCAAGTCTCGCCACCGTGGGGGCTCACAGGAGCTGGTGCCTGGGCACAGCCAGGCTCAGTGGCTGCAGCAGTGCCGCCCGGGACAGCCACATCAGCAGGGCCCATGAGAACCACCAGACCAGGCCCAGGGCAGCCCCAGGGATCTGGAAGATTCTACACCGCCACACCAGCAGCAAAAACGGCAGTACCACGTACCATGAGTGCCTAAGCCAGCCTCGCCCCACAAGGAATTTAGGGCCAGTTGTGGGCTTGAGGCAGTGAGTGGTGAGAGCATCGGCGCCAGCAGGCCTTGCCCACACCACAGCCTCCACCTCAATGCAAGTGCGCGACCTGGGCAGTCCCTGGTGCTCTGTGTCCTCTTTCGCCCAAGGGAAGGACACAGGCCGCCCGGGGAACCAGGAGCGCAGGCGCAGCCTCTGGGTCCGCAGCAGAGCCAGATGCAAACACAGGGTGGGCAGGCCTTCCTCCCAGAGGGAGGCTCCCTGGAGGGCCTGCCTCCACTCCGGCAACTGGAAAAGAGCTTAGGAGGCAGAAACACCTAAACAAGTGCACCTGCAGTAACCTCTGGGACGGGACAAGCGGACCTGAGCCTTCGGGCGCTCGAGGCCTGGGATAGAGACCGTCACGACCACAGGCACTGCTGCCAGGCACAGCGCCACCTCCGGCCTGGCAGGACTGGCTCCTCAGAAAGACAGGGCCACTGCCCACCGTCCCAGCATGGCCTCCCTTCTCTCACCAGGGAACTGTCCCCATCTCTGCAAGCCCCTGGGAAGGAGGTGGGACCCATGAGTTCTGCCTCCAGAAGGGATCCTTGAACCTTTGGTCACCAGCTCTGCCCCGCCCTCATCCCCAGCCCAGGGACCTGCTGGAGCCACAGGCACTCGCAGACACACCCTGATTGCTGCATCTGGGGGCTCCTGCCCCAGCCAGGGAGGGGAGAGCCAGACCCCCGCACAGGGATCCAGGGCTGGGAAAGGGTGGGGATGGGAGACAGCCTGGGCTGCTCCTGGAGCACAGCACCCCTTGGCTCACACGCAGACAGCCCCCAAATGACCACGGCTCTCCATGTCCTGCCACATCAGGGTAACGACCGTCTCAGCCAGTGGAGGAGGAGAGGGAAGGAAGATGGGGGCCAGAGGTGTGATGGATTCCCCCACAACTGCCACCCAGGAGAGACCAGCCTGCCAGGGAGGAAGCGCCAGCCTGGGTCTGGGCACTGCCCCTCTCACGTGCAAAGAAGCCACCTTGCATCCACAGCAGCAACAGCCTGGCCTCACTTCTGTCACTGAGCGGTGAATGCAGATGGTAGAGAACATGTGCCAGGAGGGCAGGAAGGCCGTGGTGGTCTGGGCTAACGTGGACCCCTTCTCTGCCCGTGACCACAGGCAGCCTCAGCCAAGCCCTGCACCCCGCTCGTGGACTCAGCCGGTGCCCTGTCCTGCTCTACACGGAGCCCTGACACCAGGGACTCTGATCATAGCGTGTGACCTGCAGGCCACCCTCAGGACAGGGATGGACATCCTGCTGCTCCAGGCTGTACGTGCCGGCCTCAGGCCCAGGGCAGTCCTGCGGGCATTCTCAACCAGCTTGGCACTGCCCACAGTCAAGACACATCCTGCAACCATTGCCCGGCTCCGCAGCCAGCAATGTCTTCCTCAGTGCCCCGGCTGCCAGGTGGGCACACCATGTCCTGCCCCAGGGCGGTGCGCAGAGATGGGTGAGGGGAAGGGGGCTCCTCCTGGGGCCATGTGGCCCTGCGTTCCTTGTGGGGTGAGGACAGGTTCGGTGAGTGGGCCCTGTGGCACAGAGAGGCACTCCAAGACCTCATCAGCAATCATCCCTGGGCCTGCGGCTTTGCCAGGTCTTGGAGACCCCCGGTCTGTGGGGTCAGCCCTGCAGAGCCACAGGGCCCTGGCACCTGGCCCACCCGACACGAGGTGTGTTCCACGGGGGCCCCTTGCAGGTCCCCTGGCTCCAGGATCCAAGGGACAGCCCAACACTAGGCCAGGCCTCCAGGGGCCAAAGACAACAGCCTTTGGTACCGCCATCCCCAGACACTCGGAGAACAGCACACACACCTCAAAGGAAACTGAGGGCACAGGGGCCCCTGCGGGCGACCCCACACTGTCACATCGCTGCCCCCAGCCCCACAGCTGTGATCAGCCCTGCAGGCTTGGCCCTGCCCAAGCCCCGGGCAGCACTGCTGCAGAGCGGAGAGCACGGCCAGCTCCGGGCACCTGGGCCTGTAGTGAGGTCCTTACCCTGTCACCAGGCTTGGTGGCCACTTCCCTGCTCCTTACTTCAGTGCCCACGAGGGAAAGTCCAACCCTGTCCCAAGCACTCCCTCGCTCGGGAATTGAACAAATGTCAGCTGCTGTCAGCAGTGGCCAGGCCACTCGGAGCAGCTCACAGGCACCAAAGGACTCCTGTGACGGAGGTGAGCCCAGCGGCCTGCGGCCCTGGAGGGGCTGATCCATCAGGAGTCAGAAGTCGAGGCTGGGTCTCAGTCTAGGGCAAGGAACCGCGGTGTGGGCAAACCTGAGTTCTCGCAGCTTCCAGGGTGGGGACTTGCAGAAAAGGGCTGAGTGCCCAGGCCACACCAGTGCCACCCGTGCCAGACCCCTCCCTCTCAGCCCCACACCACAGGTCCACCCTTGCCCTGAAGCACCCCCCAAATCTGGTCTGCCTCTGCCCATAGAACCCTGAGCTGCAAGGCCCTGCCCTGCAGGAGTGTGTGGCCTCCCTGGAGGTGGATATAGTCACCCCTGGCCTGCACAGGCCTGAGAGGAGAACCCAGGTCCTCCTCCAGCCCCACCCCATGATGAGGCCCACTGACCAGGCTCATCCCTATAGCCCACGAAGAGGCCAAGTGTCCAGGCCCATCGCCCAAGACCCACAGCCCAGCCCCACAGCCCAGGTCCCTTGTCCAAGGCCAGCCACAGGCTTGGTGGCACCCTGGGTCGACACACATCTCCCAACCAGCCCGGCCCACTCTCCCCATGGGTCCCACCTTGTGCACTGCCATGAGCAGGAGCAGCTGAGGCTGGCCCAGGCTTCAAATTCTGCCATGGCCGCCAGTGGGGGCGTTTGAGGCCAGCCCCTGCCTGTCCCATGAGGCTGAGTCCTTGTGTCCACTCTGTGGCCCTCAAGACGAAGTTGGTCCTGCTTCTGGGGCTCTGTCCCCGAAGTCCTTCCAGCAGCTCCCAGGAAGGCGAGAGTCCAGCAGGGCTGTGCTTTGAAGGGTAGGCCACCATGTGTGGAGGATGGCGAAGGAGCTCCCGGAGCGACGTCTTGAGGAGGAGAGGAGATGCAGAGGGAGGAGGCACGGAGGCGGTGGGAGGAGGCACGGAGCCACCGTCACCCTTGGAGCCAGGGGCAGCTACGGGCACAGACGAGGCCCAGCCGAGCACAGAAACACCTGGCGTCCAGTGGTCCCTGGAGTGGGCCTGTGGGCTCAGAGTAGGGCACAGTGTGTCCTGGGGGACTCTGTGCCCAGAGGGACGGGCCAGCAGAAGGAGGGGGAAGCCACCGCACGCCAGAGCGAGACACAGCATAGGGCGGGGGAAAGAGCCAGCCTGGGGCCCAGGCTCCTCCCTGGCTCTGCCAAAGCTCCTCAATAGTGACCAACGAGTAGGACAAGTCACCTCCTGCTCCCTAGGGGCCATGGCAAGGGTCAGCCGGCTGGAGGCACATCCAGGCTGAGGCTCTTCCCACCTGCTGGCTGGCCTTGCTTTCTCCTGGCAGCCGCACCCTGGGGCTCTGGGGCTGGGGGAGAGCAGAGGGAAGCCCTCCCTCCTCCCAAAAAGCCTATCTTCAGATCCTGTGGCCAGCTGGACCCTGCTGCCCTGCACAGGGAAGTGGGGTGTTCTCCCTGTGGGGACCCGCTGGTTTAGAAGACCTGGCTGCCTAAGGATAGCTCTGTGTACCTCTGGACAGCTGTGTCCACCTCTGTACTGCACTTGGGAGGGGAGGGCCGTATGTGGAGAGAAAGGCCAGGCCACATGACATCAGGTGGGAATGCCAGAGGCCGAGATGGGGGCTTGCAGGGCACCAGGGCACCCTGGATGGCAGCTAATGCTGCCGCTGCTGCTGTGCATTGGGGAGCTCTACCCTCGTCTCCACCCCTCACCACGCACTGGTCCCAGTGACCACCTGTGACTCCCTCCCCATCGTGGTGCTCACTTGCTACAGTGATGTGGAACGGGGCCCCAGTGTCCCATCTGGACACCCGGTGGGCATGGCTTAAGGTGGCATCTACAGTCAAGCTCCTTGGTGCCACAATGCCTGGCAATGCTGGGCAGACCCCGAGCTGGGATCCAGGTGGGAGCCGCAGGCCCTCCACTCCCCAGGCAGGCAGACCCATCCCTGGCCCTGACCCTTGGTTTCCCCACCTAAAAGAAGAGAGGAGCAAGAGGATGGAGGGCCATCTCCACAGGCCTCTGGGTCTCCCTGGGAGGATCTCCCTCTTGGGAACTGGTGCAGGAGGCTCGCAGTCCGCTCGCCGGCCCTGCTCACCCAGGGGCAGTGTGGTCCTGGGGGCGGGCTGTGGGGAGGGCTCACTTACTTGGCAGGGGCTCTGTGACCTGGCCCTGGCCTTGGGGACTGTGGGCGGAAAAGGTCTCTGCCACCACGCGCTCCACAGGCGTGAGGATGAGGCTGGGCGCGGCGCCCTCCGCCAGCTTCTTGCGCACAGCGCCCCGCAGGTCCCGCCACTTGTGCTTGAGGTCGCCCAGGTCTCGGTGGCAGTAGCCCAGCGCGTTCACCGCCTGTAGGATGCGGTTCCACACGCGGTGCTTCCGGGCGGGCGTGCCCCGCAGTGCCCCGAACAGCAGCGGGTAGTGGCGCCTCACCCTCTGCACCAGCACCTCCGTCTCCTGCGGGCTGAAGTTGGGCTTGCGCGTCTTGGTCCGGGAGTGGAGGCCCGGCCGCAGGGGCGTGGAGCCCGGCCCGGCACCCGGCAGCAGGGCCATGGCCGGCTCGGGGCTGCGGCTCGGCCGGCACGTAGCGTTGCTGCCGCTGGACTCTGGAAAGGCAGCAAAGGCTGAGCAGGGGGCAGAGACTTCGGGGAGAGCAGCACCGCCAGGCGTGGGTTCCTGGTCATCACAGTTCCCATGTCTGGGCACGGTGGCCAGGCCTCGTGTCGGTGCCCTGCACAGGCAGCCGGCATCCACGACAGCAAGGTCCCCGCGTCTCGGTCACTCTCTGGGCCTCCCGCCTGTCCACCTGGCAGGTGCCCTCTGCCCTCCCTGGGACCCTGACCACATGGGGTGGGTCAACTCTGGTTTTTCCCCTCTCCACGACTGCTCCCTTCCCTGAACTGCTGGCAGGAGTGACCCTCCCGATCCATCCGTCACCGGGACTGGGTGAGCACCTACAGTGGACAAACCACTCCATACGGTCAGCACATCCCAGCCCGCGAGAGCTGGCCAGGGCAGAAACAGCTACAGCCACCACTGGAAGCTGACAGTGGGGAGAATGCAGGAGGACGAACAGACAGGAGGGGTCCTGGGGAGAGGAGGCGGTGAGGGAGTGCTGTCTGGGGCCACGGAGCAGCTGGAAGGCTCCCAGGGGACTGAGGGGCGAGCACCTGGGAGGAGGGTGCCAGCTGCCTGAGGGTCTCTGGACCTACTGCCAGTCGTCAGAGCAGGAGGGGCTGGGAGGCTGCTCTCGGCACAGGCCCAAGTTGAGGCCACAGCTTGCTCAGGGCACGGAGGGAGAGTGGGTGAGTGGGGCAGGGCCTGAGGGTCCTGGTGGGCAGCTGAGTGCTTTAACCAAAGGCCTGTGGGCACCAGGGGCAGCCTGGCTCTTCCTCAGCTGAGGAACAGAGATACCCAGCCAGAGTCGGGAGCCCCTGCCCCACTGGCTTGAGAGCCAGGGCTCCTGACAGCAGCAGGCATAGACAGGGCGGGACGGGGGCATCAGAGCCCTCGAGTGGGAGCGGGGGAGGCACCGAAACACAGCAGGGATGGGGCCTGTGGGCCGGTGGGCAAGGTCAGCATCCCCTCAAAAGCCCCTGCAAACCTCGAGCCCCACCAGAGGTGGGGGCCGCACAGGCAGGCCAGGGCCACCGTGTGACCACAGGAGGAAGAGGACAGGAGGGACCTTGGCCCTCCACAAGCAGAGGAGGCCAGAGCACATGGAGTCTGAATCGGACACAGTCCCCCCGGGGTGCGTGGCCTGGAGGGGTAGCTGCAATGCCAGGTGAAGCCGCAGTGCCAGGAGGAAGGAGCATGGCCTAGGGACGCCTGGCCATGCCACCCTCAGGGACAAAGACCGTTGTCTTCATCTCAAAGTACAGGTGGCCAGCTCTCGGGAGGCCCAGAGCCTTTAGGCCTCATGGTGAGGACTCTCTCAGGAGGTCCATGGGCAAGTGTGTGGAGGCAGAGGAAGGGCTGAGGCCCAGGGCAGGGGGGCGACCAAGGCGGGCGGGGGCGCTGGGGAGTCGGTGGGCCTCACGACCTCTGTCCCATCTGTCTGGGAAGGCCCCTCCCTCACCCTAGATGAGGGTCCCATGAAAGGAGTCCCCAGTCTCCCTGGCTCCACACTCAGCCCCTTCATCCCGATCTCTCCCCTGGCAGCTCCTTGGCTGGCAGCCACCAGAGGCAAAAGGCTAGGGCTTCTCCCGGGTACTGGAAGGTAAGGGACAGGCTTTAGGCCTCCCACTTCCTGCCCCGACATAGGGCCGGCGCTAAGGTAGGGACTACTCTGGGCACTCGGGCGCCCCTGCTGTTCACTTCCTTTTCCAGGGAACACAGGGCTGAGGGCCCGAGGTGCCCCCAGGCTGGCTGGCAGGTGTCAAGGCTTGTGGTACAGTCCCTCTTCTCATGGATGCAGGGAGTTCAGGACACTGTGCCCTGAAGAGGCCTGGACGTTCCCAAGCTGCTGTCCCCACACCCCTCCTGACACGGGCACATCCATGGCAGAACCAGAGCTCCAGCCTCCACGTCTCTGCAACCTCACAACCCTACCTACCCCAGAACAGCCTCACTGCGGGGAACCTGTGGGCAGAGGCCCAGGATGAGGGCGTGGAGGCCAGTGTCTGTCAATGAGCGGAGTAGGGGCCAGTGTCTGTCAATGAGCAGAGCAGGGCCAGTGTCTGTTAATGAGCAGAGTGGGTGGGCCACCCCGTATGGGCCTCCCCCTACCCTTAGCCTTCCTAAGGGGCTGGAGGAGACAGGGCAGGTGGGGAGGGAGCAGATGCTCATACCTGGACCTCACCCTGGGCCTGGCTCCTCTCAGAGGCTGATCCACCCACACCTAGGGGAAGAGGTGAGGGCCAGGGGCTGGCAGGCAGGCCTGAGGCTGGGGCGGGTACCCACCGACAGCTTCTCCTTGCTCCGACACCATAGAGGCCAAGTCTTTGATGATCTGATTCACATCTAGCAAGTTGCTCTGTGGAAACAAGACAGAGCCACGTCAGGAGCAGGGCTGTGGGGCAGACACCAAGGGCATCTGAAAGTGCCCATAGAGGCTGGGGCAGGCCCAGGCAGCACTTGAAGAACCAGGAACCAGGTGGTCTGTCCACTTCCTGTGAGAGAGGCATGGCTGGGCCCAGAAAGGGCCAGGGGCAAGCCCAGGGTCACCCCAAAAGTCAGAGACAGCAGGGATCTGAGTTCTCCGTCTCCTGACTCTCAGGCCAAGTCCCAAGCTCTCCAGGTGACCCAGGGGCTGTGAGCTGCCTCCTTGGGTACAGAGGCCCTGGGGCCTGCCCCTAGGATTGGCAGTCTAGTGTAGGACAGCATCCTCAGCACTGTGAAGGCCTGACTGCAGAAGAGCAGAGAATGTCGAAGGCAGATACCCCATCTCACTTGCCTGGGGGCTCCTCGACAGAAGGGTCTACCTTTCCCTCTCTGTGCAGCAGCACTGAGCATGGGCTAGCACACAGGCACTGCTCAGCAAACCCTAGAGAAGTGGAAGAGATGGATGAATAGGTTCAGGGGAGTGGACAAAAGGGTGGATGGGTAGATGGCAGATGACTGATAGATGGGTGGATAGGTGGGTGGACAAATGGAATGGTGAATGGGTGGATGGATACATGGGGGGTGGATGGATACATGGCGGGGTGGACAGATACATGGGGGATGGGTGAATGGATGGATGGCTAGATGGATGGATGGGTGTATTGATAGATGGGTGGGTGATGGATTGGTAGGTGGATGGATAAATGGGTGAGTGGGTGGATCGATGGATAAATGAATGGATAGGTGGGTTGATGGATGGGTGGGTGGGTGGATGGGTAGATGGATAGGTGGTTGGACAGATGGCTGTGTAGATGGATGAGTGGGTGGAAGGGTAGATGGATGGATGGGTAGATGGATAGGTGGTTGGACAGATGAATGGATAGATGGATGTGTGGATGTATGGACAGTTGGGTGGGTGGGTGTATGAATGGATGGGTGGATGGGTGGGTAGGTAGATGGATGAATAGATGGATAGATGGGTAGTTGGATGGACTGATGGGTTGGTAGATAAATAGGTGGGTAGGTGGGCGGATGGATGGATGGATGGATGGATGGATGGACAGGTAGTTGGAGAGATGGGTGGGTAGATGGGTGGGTGGGTGGATGGATGGGTGGATGGATGGATGGATAGATGGGTAATTGGAGAGATGGGTGGGTAGGTGGATGGATGGATGGATTGGTGGGTGGATAGGTGGGTGGGTGGATACGTGGGTGGGTAGGTAGGTGGATGGATGGATGAGTAGTTGGACAGATGGGTGGGTGGGTGGGTGGATGGATGGATTGGTGGGTGGATAGGTAGTTGGGTGAGTGGGTAGATGGATGATGGTTGGATAGGTGAGTGGGTGAAAGGATGAAAGAGTGAATGGACGATATGTGGACGGATGATGGACAGGGGGGTGGGTGGGTCAATGACTGGCTAGGTGGATGATTGCTCCACTGTTATCCAAGGACTGAGTGGCTTCATGAAGCTAGAGAACAGAGTAAGGAACAGAAACGTGGGCCAGGAAGACCTGGCATATTGTGCTGGCCTCTTGTGTCTTCCATGCTGCCTACCTTTACCCTAACTCCTTTTGCCCAGTCAAGTGGCTCTGATGATCCTCAGGGATGTGGCCACACCACGCTCAGACCACACACCTGTGCTGTGCCTAAGGCAGGGCACATACCGTCCCCGTCACACCTGCACCCACCCAGGGGCATCCTAGCACCCATCTGACAGAGCAGGGAGTGGGGGCTCAAGCGATCCCATGACCCCTAGGGCCTCTCAGAAAGGGGAAGAGTTGGATTCAGGCACCTGCTCACCGACCAGACGCCCACTCCTTCCCTGGCTGCCACACTGCACCTGGGATGGCTCCTCCGCTGGCCAGCTGCACGGGCCTGGGCAAGCTTGGTCAGCTCAAGCCAGGTTTGCTCACTCACCACCCAAACAAAACCAATCCTCCTCACAGAGCGCCTGGCACACAGCTGGGTTCCAGCCCAGTCCAAGGGAAGCTCCTTCAGGCCTGCTGTGACCCCCGCCCCAGCACGCCCGTCCAGTCAGCAGCTCATTCCAGAGCTGGGCCTGATTTCCATGAGGGTCATTTCACCCCACTGCAAAATGTTACAAGGGAATTCATTTTCTCTTTAGGAGTGTTCTGGGAAATGAAGCACTTAGCACGATCTTAAACTGACACGTACCATCAACTGCAATTCAGTTACCGGGCTTAACCGTGATACAGGGGATGGTGGCGGTGTGGGAACCGGACCATGGCTGGGAAGGCAGTGAGGGGGTGGGGCCGAGGTCACAGCTTCGGTGTGCACTGTGGCATGGCAACGGGGTAGCAGCAAGTGAAAGGATGGATGTGGGTCGGCCCGATCGGTTTTTGTTCTCCTCGTCACCACCACCTTCTGTGGGAGGGAGGTCATGGTCTCAGGAGACCAAGACATCAAGGTTATGAGGCATGGCTCAGCCAGGCAGGTCACCTCCCCGACAGGCTTCCCAGTTATAGACCTGACCCAGTCAAAAGCCAAGCATGACCCCACCACCAAAACTTCGACCCTGGCCACGGAGCACACCCAGGCCTGGTGCACCTGAGCCTGGTCTTGGTGGCTCACGGCTTCAGGGACTTGCAGGGGCCTTTCCAAGGGCTTCACAGGCAGAACACACCTCCCCATGCGGCCTGTGACTCGCCTGTTATTGCCCCATTTGACAAGAAAGACGGAACTGAGTTACTGAAAGGGTTAGAAAATGCTGTAATCTGCATCCAACCCACATTTAAGCAGACTCCAACCCCGGTCACTACCACCACCAATGCAGGCGGCACCCAGGGCCTCCCTCCGGGATGTGAAACCCAGGCCCCGGCCAGACCTCAGGGACGGCGGGCCTCCCTCCAGGATGTGGAACCCAGGGCCCCGGCCAGACCTCAGGGACAGCGGGCCTCCCTCCAGGATGTGGAACCCAGGACTCCAGCCAGACCTCAGGGACGGCGGGCCTCCCTCCAGGATGTGGAACCCAGGCCCCGGCCAGACCTCAGGGACGGCGGGCCTCCCTCCAGGATGTGGAACCCAGGGCCCCGGCCAGATCTCAGGAACGGTGGGCTGCCCTTGAGGACGTCCTGTGCTGCAACCACTGGCATGGGATGGGCCCCGTGTGTGCTTCCCGTGAGTAGGAGAAGAGAAGGGCCGCACTGGCATGGTGCTGCTATGTCCCTGGGCGGAAGCCTAGCTCTGAGCCCCTGCCCAGCCTGCAGGGACTCAGCTTTGGTGAGAGATGCCAGGGAGGGCTGTGGCTGAACAAGGCCCAGAGTCCAGTGCCTTTCAGGGGCCTGGGACAGCTGCTGGGGCAGGGTGGAAGAGGGGCAGCTATGAGTCCCTGAGGCTCGGCCTCAGCGTTCCAGGCGCACCTCCGTGCACACACGGCCCCTGCACTGGGTACTCCCTGCTGACACCAGAGCCAACTTCCATAACCCCAAAGGCACGGCTGGGACACGTGTTCTCAAGGCACGTGAAGTCCCTGTGGTACCCACAGGGCACAGATGGCCTGCGCTGTGGGTTTTGGGGGCAGCCCCCCAGATATGCAGTGGCCGAAGTGATTTTCCATAACACTGCTGACGCTCCCTGTGCCACTGCCTGGCTTCCCAGAGGGCTCGCTCCTCCAGGGCCCGGGATCCTCCTGGGCGGAAGGGTTTTGTCGTCAGTGCTGGGGCTGCCAGGAGCCAGCAATGGCGGGGCCACCTGCTATCCCCACCAACCTTACCAGCAACATGCAGACAGAGGAGCTAGTGGGGAGCACGTTCTCTGGGCTGGGGCTGCTGCAGGGGCTCTCACCCACTCCTTGCTGGACTCAGCAGAGAAGCAGCAGGAACAGTGGCAGCCGTCCACTGGGATGAGCTGAGACAGAACGTTAATTTGCACCACAGCCAGCGAGCGGGACACACAGACTCCACGCCTTCAGTGCAGTGGGCTATGCCTCCTGTAAGAGGGGATCACGGCCCCTGGTACCACAGGCTCATGCACCCCAAATTCCAAAGGCTGGGCCGGCAGGGCTGCCAGGGCCTCGGGGCCACATGCAGAGAGCTTCCCACTCCATGACCTCTTAGAAGCAAACGTTTGTGCGAAGCCTGCCCCTCCTCATTTTAGGCACCCTTCTCTTAAGGATGCCTGGCACTCAAACACCAGCTAGTCCTACCTCCCAGCAGAGGGGTCAGCTGCCCGCCGGCCAAGCACACTCAGAGGTGCCCCGCCCCCCGCCGAGGCGCTCACTGATGAGTAACACTGTTCACCTCGAACTGAGCGGGAAGCAAAACGTGAACAGACGCTCGGGCCCCTGGGGTCTGAGTCTCGGGCTCCAGGCCAGCAGCCACAGGCAAGACACCCCCGACCCTCATTTTCTGGAAAATGGCTCGGCAGAGAACCGCTCCCACAGGCCCTGGGCAGGGCCAGCGGGGCCGGGTCCTCGGGGAGCACTCTCTGTACAGAAGGGAAAGGACGATGAAGTCGGGGGATAAGCCTGGGGCTCCTCCCTGCTCCCCAACCCGAGGCCACTGCTGGAGGCCAGGGCCCCGCTACCCCTCCTGGAGACAGTGCCGGGATCTCACAGAACCAACCAAGAGGGCTGCTCAGGGCACAGGCAGCCCCAGAAACCCAGGTCCTCACATCGGCCACTCGGGTTACATACATAGCGCTATGCTGTCTCAGGCCTGCTGGAAGGATGGGGCAGGGTGCGCCCTGAAGCCCGCCCTAGAGGCCCTAGATGCTAAGGGATGGGCCCCTCCCACCGGGCAGCCCCACGTCCTCTGTGTAGGAGCGTGGTGACGGGAGCGGGAGCCTGAGGCACTGCCTTTGTGCCTCTTCCTTCCACATAACCGGACAGTGCCAGGACTTCCTGGGGAGTGTCCTTCATCCTGGCCAAGTGCTGGTCTCAGAACCAACAGATGAATAAAGAGCTGAGCATGCCCCGTGGCCGTGGCAGAGCCGGGTAGGTGCAGTGGGCTGGGACCTGCAGCTGGGCCTGTCGCTGATGGTGTGGGCAAATCCCAAGGATGGGTCCAGAGAGGGCCTCCACCCCCAGAGCCAGACGAGGGCCTCTCGGGCAGGCAGCTGGCAGGGTGGGTCCCCCCAGGCACTGTGGGCCCTGGGCCCTGTGCACCTGGGCAGGCCTCGGCTCCTGAGGGGGATGCCCAGGGCAGGCGCAGCTCTACTCCCAGGCACACCTGGGGGCCTTGCCAGAGACCTGGGCTCCCCCAGGGCCTAGGTGGGAGCCAAGTTCCAGACAGCCCAGTCCTCAGGCCTAGGGAGACAGAGAGGCCAAAGACAGGCCTAAGGAAGGTGGGGCCTGCTATTCTCAGGGGCAGGCGGGCAATCCCCGGCACAGCAGCCAGACAGCGGGAGAGCGGGGAGAGGCCGAGGACCACCTCACCTACGTAGATGGTTAAATCGTGCAATCATTGTTCAGACTGCTTCTAAAACTAGAACTCATTAAAAGCTCTCATGGAATTTTCTTTCTCTTCTTTCACTGGCGCCATGGAAAGAGCACCTTGCACGCGACATAATAAAACCTGGGTGTGTGCGCCCGTGTGTTCCCTCCCAGAATGACAAGGAAAGCATCACTGCGTGTTTCTCTATCACACCATCTCTTATAATTAGGATCCTGGCAACCACCCACCTTCAAAGACGACTATTCCAGTTAATGCAGTCACCACGCAGCATGCGTTTATCCACTCACTCGCTTACAGCCAGAGGTCAGCCAGGTCAGTGCAATGCCAACTACAGGGCAGGCCTGCTGGGCTCTGCCTGGGGCCTTACGGCCCCGCCTGGGCCGCCTCCACGTCCCATCCTCCGCCCTCCCAGGCCTGCCAAGGTAGCCATGGTAACAGAGCAGCTGGCGTACTCTGAGCTCTGTACCTGGTCAGGTGACACCTGCTGAGGAGCTCCAGCAGGTGACATGGGCTTGGCGAGGGGAGCCCAGAGCAGACACAGAGGGGCAGGTGGGCAGAGCCAGCGGGAAGCAGGCGGTCAGCTCTGGACCGGTGCCCCGGTGAGCCTGGCATGCGCCTGTTCCCCTCAATCCATCCAGCCCAGGAAGGCACACTGCCGCCCGGCGCCCACGGCTCAGGATAGGCCTCCAGTGGGGGTTAAGTCACTGGCTCCTGCGGCACTGGCTCTTTCTGTGCCTGGCTCTGGACCTGCGGGTGACCTTGGAGACAAATCCCACCACCCACATCTCAGAAAGGCCAAGTGAGCGTCAGCTCTCAGAGGTCACGGCAAGGACAGCCTCGTGCTGGAGTCGGGCACCTGGGCTCAAATCCCAGCTCTGCGGCGGGTGAGCTGTGTGACCCTGGCCAAGCGATGGGCCTGCTCCAAGCCACCGTCATCTCTGACAACATCAGAACGTAGGAGTGCAGCTCTCACGGAGCCCTGGTGTGGGCTGAGATGCGCATAAATCATGGCAGCAGAGCCCTTCATTAAACACACATCCTTCATGGAGTCCCAGGATAGAAACGCCCAGCCCCCGACTCAGCCCTCCTGCACCCACCCCACCCAGCACTGCCACCCACCCATTTGTCCATGCAGCAAGTGGCCAGGTGCCAGGCAGCGTCAGGCCTGTGAGCTGGTGCGAACGCAGCCGTGACCACGCTGCTGCCTCCACGGGGCTTACGTTCCGGTGGCAAGAGAGAAATCCTCACAAGAGAACCCAACAGCGTGTGAGGCGAGCACAGGGGCGGCTGGGGTGAGAGCGCACCCTGGAGTCAGGGCCTGCAGAGGGAAGGGAGCCAGGGGCTCAGGCACTGGGAGGAGGGTGCTCTGGGCCTCGGGTGGCCAGGCCTACCCAGGGAACTGTGAGGCGTCGGGGTGGGGAGTGAGGGAGAAGGCAGTCCACTGGGAGTGCAGGGACAGCTGCCTCTTCCAAGGAGGGTCACAGCAACGCACGCCCCCACTCCCAACCTTCTTCCAGCAGAACATGAGAGAAGGGCTGCTGTAGGGCTTCTGCGGCTCGGCTTCTTTCTGGCTCTGCCAGGGTCCTGGCAGCGTCCTCCAGGGCCCAGCCTCCGCACCAGGAAGAAGCCAGGCCATGGGAGAGGCCAAGCGTGGAGCTCCAGCCCAGAGCCCAGCCTGCATACCAGCAACAGCCAGCGTGACACCTGGGCAGACCAGACACTCCACCCTCGGCTCTTCAGGCTGCTGGACAGGGGAAGCAGTGTCAGCTTTGCCCGGGGGAAGTTCCGGCCCACAGCATCCATGAGCTTCCCCTGTGGAAGCGAGGCGAGGGCTGGAGAGGAGTGGAGGAGTGCCAGAACCAGTGGCGAGTGGCCGGGGCGGCACCCTTTTTCGTGGGAGCTTTGGAAGGTGGGCATGACTGCAATGTGCTTGTGATGGACAGAATCGGAGAGGGGGACGTGAGGGCGCAAGATGGGCGTGTGGGGGCGGGGGAGCGGCCAGGCAGGAGCCACAGGCTAGCTGTTACAAGCAGCCCACCGGTGCCCCTGGAGAGGAGCAGGCCGGGCCCCGAGAGGCTGCGGACACGCTCTTCTAAGAGCTTCTGTTTCTCCGTGGAATGAGAGTCAAGGTCAAGGTCATCAGTGGAGTGAGCACACGGAAAGAGCAGACATGACACAGACCACGGGAAGATGACAGGAAAACAGGACAGACAGGGCACAGACCACGGGAAGACTGTCCTGGGCCCTCAGGATGCCCCCAAGCCCCAAAGCACCCTGAGCATGGAGTCCTGCCGAGGGCCCCTCAGAGGCCCAGAGAGCCAGTTCCCAGCCCCATCCCAGACCAAGGCAGGCAGAACACACCTCACCAGGTGCCCGCCAGTACAGATCCACAGCCCTACACAACACAGAAGCGCACCCGTCAGCCGGGGCTCTTCGCTGGGTGGCAAGGCTCCACCTCCCCCACACTTGGCACACAGCGTGAGGGGGGCCCCGTGTCAGTGCATGGCTCGCCTTTCCTGCCCCAGGAAGCCCCAGGACCCCACGTGAAGAAGGCCCAGGATCCTGGTGCTTCCGAGGCTCAAGTGCTTTCCTTAGGTGTCTACAAGACACAGCAAGCCCCTCCCCGGAGCCACCGCTCCGCAGGCCATCAGCAGCACCCACAGCTGTACTCATTTGGGCTCAGGGGCATGACGCCCCGGCTGGCAGCAGTGCGAGGCTAACCCCTTAGTCGACAGTGAGCTGCTGAGCCAACATCAAAGCCCAGGGTTCACCTGCTCCCCCTGGAGCCTGGCCACGTTCCCAAGGGGGAGGGCTGGGAGGCTGGAAGGAGGGAGGGACAGGTGTTGGTCCCCAGCATGGCAGGAGGGTGGGAGTGGGGAAGGTGGACAGCAAAGGCCACATCTCCCAGCCCGGGTTCTTCCCAGGACTGAGTTCTTGCCACAGTTACACTCCACCGTGGCACTTTCACGCTATGGCCAGCAAAGGCTGGTGTCATTGTGCCCATTTTACAGATAAGTAAACTGAAGCTCCAAGAGACCTGCTCAGGGTTACACGGCCCAGTGGTGCAGCTATGGCTGGGCCCGGGATCCTGGACCAGGTCCTACTTCTCCCTAGCCTGACGGCTCCCCTCCGCAGGGGACAAGGAAGCTTCCTGGGGACCTGGCTGTCATCTCTCCCACCAGCCTGGCAGCCAGACAGCACTGACCACCTCGGGTCGAAGGTCATCTCCTGCTAACTGGATGCTATCGGCGTCCAGATGCCTGTTGGCTCTGTCCTGGCACATCTGCCCACACACTGGGGGGATGCATTTTAGCCCCACGGGGGCCTCAGCAGGCAGGAAGGGGGGCTGGAGTAGGGGCAGGAAAGGAGGGCTGCACTTGCCTAGCCTTGGCACTAAGCTTCCCCTTAGTGCCACTCTATTCCCCATCTTAGCCAAATTAAAAAGGTGATCTAGGCCCCACCTAGGGGTGCAGGGACAGGGGAGGGGCGGCCCACCCAGGGGAAACAAGGAGAGGGAGTAAGGGAGCCCGAGGCCAGGAGGAAAGAGCGAACTGCTCCAGGGTCTGCCAGTCCGGAACCCCCTGGGGACCTCAGAGGATGCAGGGTGGCCAGAGGGAAGGCGGAGGGAGGCATGAGGAGGGGCATTGGAGGGGAGAAGCGGCAAAGTCCAACAGGGTGTTGAGAGCCCCTGGCAGAACTGGAGGGCTGGCCCTGCAGGGATGAGCCAGGGATCACCTCGTTCACACCTGGGGCAACAGCAAGGGCCCCCAACAGCAGACTGCGGGCTGTCCCTCTCCCTTCACACCCTCACCCACAGGGTCACAGGGACTCCTGGCTGGCAGAGCACCTTGCAGCCACTACCTCAAGGGCCTTCCCTTTCCCAACTACCTGGCAGGGGTCGGACACCAGGGCTCAGAGAGCGACCTGGGAGGACCAGCAAGACAGTGCCAGCCAGGACTCTGGGCGTGGTTCTGGCCTGGGCTCCTGGCGGCAGCTGGAGGCCTTGCTGTGCAGCCGTAGGCACCCTGCCTCCTTTGGGAGTCCCACAGCTCAGTGCAGAGGACAGAAGCAGCTGTCCTGGAAGCCAGCTCTCTCCAGGCCAAGGCCAAGAGGAGATGGGGCCAGTCAGCAGGGTCCATACAGGTCAGCACAGCTGTGGGCGCATGGAGGGCCTGGCTGGTCAGGCGGACAGCCGAGGGCAGCAGACAGCCTGCGGAGGAGCTGCCGCTGCAGGGACAAGCAGTGGCTCCTGGACACGACCTAATTGGATGTTCAGACGCCTCCTCACCTACGCCTGGGCTCACACTGCTGCTCAAACACAATTAAAGCTCACACTCTTGGTGATGAGATGGGAATGGCCCCTCCATCTTCTCCTCCATCCAGACAGGGCCACTGGCCAGGAGGCTGCCAGCCCCCGCGGCACCTGGATACCCAACAGCCAGAATCCTGCGAGGCCGGGGGCTCCAGCCCAGGACCAGCACCCAGGGCCACCCAAGGCTGGAAGGCCAGAGACAGGGGACCTCAGCTCAGGCAGGGAGGGGAGTGAGTACACGGTGGGACAGGCAACGCTCCGGGACCCCTCAAGCCGCCTCACACTTGAGCAACCCGTATGCAGACTCAGCACCCACAGGTGACCGGCATGACTCCTCCCACTACGAACCTCACCTGGGAGATGGCCGGCATCCCCAGGTCAAAGGTTCAAATGCCAGGGCTGCAGGCCCCGCACCCTCCAGAGACAGACGGCAGTTGGGTCGGGGTCAGACTGCCTGGGTTCCAGCCCCGTGGCCTCTCAAACTGGGAAGTGGGCCTGGCGTCCTCCCTGAAGGAAGCTTGTGCACTGAGCCATTGCAAGTCCTGCTCACTCTCGGGTGGCCGCTCTGCCCCTTAACACCCCTGTGTACGCAGCTGGAGCAGGGCCTGTCTGGCGGAGACTCCCGGCACCATGGACAGGGCAGGGCCCCACGCAAGCCAAGGACGGCCCCACTGCGGACAGAAAGCAGCCACGGAACGCACAGGGAGCAGGCCCTCCCTCGCCGGCAGCCCTCACCCTCTACCGGCGCCTGGGAGGCTCCTCTTCTGCTCTGGGATAAACGGTAGCCTATTTATCAAGTCCATTCTCAAACAGGCAGAAAAACAGACGCCCAGCAGAAACCAGTAAAGAGAAACGCAGCCCGGTGCGCTTCTGGCGGGGCCGGCCATAGCCCAGACTCGGGCGGGGAATGCTCTGGGGCTGGCCCAGCCTCTCCCTGCACCTCCCCCACAGCCCCACGGCGTGGCTCTACAGACCACCTTGCACATGTGGATGAGACGCTATCTGTGGGACCTGAGGCCACCCTGGAGGCCAGCAGTGAGGGATCAGCACAGGCCTAGCGCTAGGAGCAGGCATGCCATCATCAGGGAGAGGGCGGCCACTGTCATATGAGGGGGAGGTCACTCATGGGGGAGGGGGTGGTCATTGTGGAGGAGGGAGGCGTCACTCACGGGGGGAGGGGTGGTCATTGTGGAGGAAGGAGGTATCACTCATGGGGTAGGGGGTGGTCATTGTGGGGGAGGGAAGTGTCACTCATGAGGTAGGGGGTGGTCATTGTGGAGGAGGGAGGCGTCACTCATGGGGGAGGGGTGGTCACTGTGGAGGAGGGAGGTGTCACTCATGGGGGAGGGGGTGGTCACTGTGGTGGGAGGGGTGGTCCCAGTGGGGAAGGGCAGTCACTGTCTTTGGTGGCACTGGCCAGTTTGACATGATTGTTCTACAAGTTCCAGGGGAGCCCACTACTCCAGGCTCTGGGGACGGGGCTGACGCCAGGCAGGCGAAGGCTGCTTACCGTCTGCTGGGGCAGGGACCTACCAGAGGCCCCCTCGGGAAGCAGTGGGCAGGGAAGCAGGGCAGCTGAGCACGGTGGGGAGGGCCTCCCTGAGGAGAGCACGCCGTGGACGCAGCAATGCTCAGATCGGGGTGGGTGCTCAGGGGCACACGGAAGCCAGCAGGGGTCCTCAGGGTGGGTCTCCAGGAGGGGCAGGACACCCTCACTGAGAATCTGACTGCACCAGGCCTGGGAGGGCCACAGCGCCAAGGTCGCTACCCAGACCCCAGGCCGGCCCGGTCCCCATGATCTCCTGCCCAGTCACTCCCGGGCTTCCCGAGCCAGCCACACAGCACCCCGAGGGTCCCCCCACAGGCCATCACCTCCCACAGGGCCCGCTACACTCTGCCTATGGCCACATGGGCTCTCCGCGCTGGCAAGTCCCTGAGGACAGGGCATCCCTCCACCTGCCCACTTCGCAGATGAAACAATCAAGACCAATCAAGGTTCAGGGTCACCCAGCCAGTGAGTGGCCACAGGCCAAAGCCAGGACAGCATGTCCCCAGTCAGGCCTGCGTTTTGTCCCAAGGATGATGCTAGGGAGGAGGACAAAGGAAAGGGATGCTGGGTAGGGCCAACAGTCCCAGCGGACAGGAGCCCCCAACACCACCCCGACCCACACCTTGCCTGACAGTAGCCACAGATGCTCGAGGAAACCCAGAACAAGGAGGAGGGCGGTGCCTGGGAACCAACTGATGCTGGCCCACTGCTGACACTGGTCCCCGCCTGGGCCTCAGGTGCCCCACATGTTCACACCCCCACTATCCACCTAGGAAGTTCTCGAGGGCTGTCCATGCAGGGGGCTCTCTCGGACCTCAAGTCTCCCTGGGGGACTTCTAAACCTATACAATCTTGCAAATTCCAAAGTCCCCAGTGAATGTGGGAGAGGAGATGAGGGGAGGAGCAGTCCCGGCTTCCAGAGGAACAGGCTGCAGCCAGCTGAGGTGCGTAACACAGTCCCATAAAATCCCGTCGCCCACCCCCACCCTGTGCAGGCTGCAAAGATGGTGCCAGAGCCACCGAACCCGCAGGCCCAAGACGTGGGGCCTCCACTGCGTCACAGCCTCTCAATCGTCACACTGGAGCCACTGTCACGGAGCCGCTGCAGACCCGGGGAAGGGCCTTCTAAAGGCTGATGACAATTTGTGTTTTGTTTTTCCCATTTGCAGAGACCAAAGGGAAGGAAGGCTGCGGTGTGATGTGTGCTCAGCGCAGGTGCCTTCCAAGAACGACTCCCACCCTGTCACCCTCTGTCCCGGACCTGCTGTTTGCTGGCACGAGGCTCCACATCCTCTGCGTCACCCCCAGCTGCAGACAAGGAAACTGAGGCTGGGAAGGCCAGGCTGGCCATGGGGCCTGCCTATTCGGACCCCTCCTCGTCCCCCCCGCTACTCGCCCTCAGCACAGTGCTGAGCTGTGAGGGGTCCCGAGGGCCACAGGCAAAGCTCAACCCACCCGGGCCCTCTGGTCTGGACGCAGGCCCAGGCCCTTGAGTAAATTCAGTTCAGCCCAGAGCCCCGGCTCCTCTCCCACTCTGACCTGGGCCCCTCCATCTCTCGGCTCAGAGCCTCAGCCCCACTCCTGCCCTGAACCGGCCCCTCCATCTCTGGGCTCAGAGCCCCAGCTCCTCTCCCACCCTGAACCGGCCCCTCCATCTCTCGGCTCAGAGCCCCAGCCCTACTCCTGCCCTGAACCAGCCCCTCCATCTCAGCTCAGAGCCCTGGCTCCACTCCCACCCCAACCCGGCCCCTCCATCTCTCAGCTGAGAGCCCTGGCCCCTCTCTTGCCCGGACCGTGCCCCCCATCTCTCCACTGACAACTGCAGTGGCCTCCACATGGGGCGCCCTTGTCCCAGGAAAGACCGCTACTCGGCCTACACTCACACAGAGTGCCAGAGGCAACCTGCGGCTAGGATGCCAGATGGACAGGCCCTCACGCAGAGGATCGCGGGTGGGGCAGCCGGCCCAAGGCTCCACTCCTCTGAACCCAGTCCTGGGGTGGCTGCACCAGCAGGAGCCCTCACAAGGCCCTGGGAACAGGATTCCCAGCCAGCCCCTCGAGTGAAGGCGCCATACGAGAACCCCAAGACCCGTTCTGTAGATGCTGCCGAGTTAGCTGCCAGGAGGCTGGAGGTGGGCCAGCTCTGCTGTGCAGGAGCCCCGCCTCCCCTGCGTGCTGCCCTCTCCCACCACCTCATGCCCAAAGCCCTGTGATGGGGTTTGGGGCCTTTGGCAGGAGGAGCTTCTGTGAGCGGCCTCCACTCCTCGGACTCAATCAACAAGCAGCGCCTCGCCTCCCCTCTCTGCACGCCACTCTGCCCCACAAGGGACAGCTGAGCCTGGCTGCCCACTGGGCTGTGACGGGACCTTCCCAGGAGGATCTCAGTTCTGGTGCAAAGGGAAGCAGGTCCGTCTGACTCTCTGGACGTGAAGGCTTCAGGCTGGCACTCCTGGAGGAGCTTCTGGGCTCCCGTTTCTCTGCTTGTCTAAGAACAGTGGCCTCACCGTGCCAGCAGAGAGGGATGGAAACCTCTGTGCTTTAGGTGGTTCTCTGGAGCATCCCAACCACAGCAAAGGGCTCATCCAGCCCCAGAGAGAAGCCACAGGCCCAGAGCTGGTGCCTACCTCTCTGGGGAGCTTGAGGACGGGAAAGGGTGACGGGGAGGACACCTCACAGAGGTGGCGGGGCCCTGAACGCAGGTCTCAAGAAATGGGCACTCCTCCACCAGGCCACGTAAGGGGTGCCACAGCAGAGGCACAGAGGTGGGGGCCAGGAGGAAGGAGCAAGGGAGAAATGGGCTGGGCCCCAGTGCTGTGCATATCCCCTTCCTTCAAGGGTGCAATGCCTGCTCCCTGGGAGAGCAGAGCTGGCCACACGTCCTAAGCCAGTGACTTAGCTGACTTACTGTCAGGCCTCTGCTTTTCTAGAAGAATCGGCTCTTAGCAGACATTTGTTCTGTAAACCTAGCCCCTGGGAGCTTCAGAGTGGGCAGGCCCTAGCACCTTCTGCAGATGAGGGGGCCAGAAGAAGGGAAGGACATTCAGGGTCACACACAGAGGCTCAGACTCCACCACCAATGGAGCGTGTCCCCACCACGCTGCCTGACTCCTGTGTTCTAAGTGCACTCAGGAGTCAAGGGAGAAGCAGCTCACTCACACATGCACGCACACACGCACACACATGCACACATATGCACTCACATATGCCCAAACATGCACTCACATGCACACACGCACTCATATGCACACACATACTCACACATGCATACACATGCACATGCACACACTCACATGCACACGCACACACTCACATGCACACGCATACACTCACATGCTCACACGCACTCATGCCCACACATGCACTCACACGTGCACTCACATATGCACACACACATACGCATGCACACACACGCACTCACACATGCACACACACACTCACACACACACCCCTGCCTGGACTCGTGTGCCTCTTGGGATACTTTGTTTTCACAGCTGTCTCAGGAGATTACCCACGGTCTAGAGACACCTTTGGCAGCCAGCACTATGCACAGGTAAACTTTAAAGAAACGAAGAAGCAGCAGCACCCAGTGCCCACACTCTACAGCGCACCCCGACAGCTCACCCCACCCCCTGCTGGTAGCACCACCAAATTGCAGGTTCAGCTCTTAGCAATTTATTCTAGCTTTCAAAAAAAATTTACTGGGAACTGCATTAAGCACCAAATCATCTTCACTGGAGTGAAACAGCCTCCTGGAAGTCTAACCTCGCAGCAAAGGAAATGGGCACAGTGACCGAGAGGCTATCCCAGCAGAGGCCACAGCCCCTCGCCAGAGGGTCATGCCCTATTAAGGGAAGCCCCGGAAGGAGGGCATGAGGATGAGTATCCCAGATTCTCATCTCTCCTTATTGGACCCAAAGGCCAGAGAGAGGTGGTCAGCATAGTCAAGGCAATGGAAGCCTAGTTCCAGCCCCTCCAGGCCAAGGGCAAGCAACGGTGCAGCAGGGCTGGCACCTGGGCTCCTCAGTCCCCAGCCTCTGCGAGTGGAGTGTGGAGAGTGAGCATGCTTGCTCATGCTGGCCTCACCTCCATATGCAGGATGGCCTCCTCCCGCAGCCGGATGGCCTCCAGGTCCTCCTCAGTGATGTCCGGGAGCAGCGCCTGCTCCTGGCCCTGCCACACGTTGTCACTCCCATTAAAGATCTTCTCATCATCAGCCAGCTCGGCAAACGGGGCCTGGGGACTCTGCCGATGACAGACAGACCTCGTTAGCACTGACACCCCCATTACTGCCACTGACAACCCACATTACCACTGACACCCCCATTACCACTGACACCCCCATTACCACCACTGACACCCCCATTACCACTGACACCCCCATTACCACCACTGACACCCCCATTACCACTGACACCCTCCATTATCACTGACACCCTCCATTACCAACACCCCCATTACCACTGACACCCCCATTACCACCACTGACATCCCCATTGCCACTGACACCCTCCATTACCACCACTGACATCCCCATTGCCACTGACACCCTCCATTACCACCACTGACACCCCCATTACCACTGACACTCCCATTATCACTAACACCCTCCAATACCACCACTGACACCCACATTACCACTGACACCCCCATTACCACCACTGACACCATCACCACTGACACCCCTATTACCACCACTGGCACCCCCATTACCACTGACACCCCCATCACCACCACTGACACCCCCATTACCACTGACACCCCCATCACCACCACTGACACCCCCATTACCACTGACACCCCCATCA
>CAUYLZ010011814.1:0-17302 GCA_963573645.1 Pithecia hirsuta
ATCAATGTTCATCATGGATATTGGCCTGAAATTTTCTTTAATTCTCATGTTATAGTTTTTGAATTACTCCCATGTATCAATAACCTGGTTAGAGAAGTCTTTATCAAGTTGGATTACATATATTAATCCTCAAATGTTCCCTACTCAAAGACAACACTAAAAAAAATAATGATGCATAATACTGCTGTTTTTGCTAAGGTTATTTTCCTTATCATCAATCATTTGATGTATGTGTTAATTTATATTTTATGTACTTTTATTTATACATTCATATGTTTTAGACATTACAATAATTTGCATATATGTTGGATATTAATTATTACTTTTGATGGATTTTTCCTCTCTGTAAAATACTTTAGTTCATTTCTCCCAAACCTCTGTCCAAAGCTGATTCTCCACACTTTTGGTATTTTATTAACATTTCATAATTATTATTTATCCGCTCTATGGACACCTGGTTTATGGTACTTTGCAAACAAGTATGTCTGTTATCTTTATTTCATACTTGATTCTGGCTTTTCCCCTTCTTCCTAATATTATTTCAGTGAGATTCTGATGCCTCTTTGGAAGAAATATAGTTCTTTTTTTTTTAAGGTCATAATTTACATTTTTATTAAAATCCTTACCTACCTGTCACTGTAATATTTTTAGGTGTGGGTGCTTATTCTATTTCACACGGGTGGCAGGGCAGTTTTCTACCAAAGACGAGGGTTTCTCCTACACTTTCAGATTCTAAGTCTGAAATAGATGTCCTTAGAAATTGCATTTAGAGAGTACTTTGTTTCTTACACATTCTTCTACTCCTGACGATGTGTTGTTATTCATTTATTATTTATAGCTGGCCACTCTTAGGTATTTTTCCAGTTTTATCTTGACATTCCTATTCTGTGAGCAGACATTCTTAAATTCATGTTTCAAAAGTGTTCCATCACCTGAACTCTTAGTTTTCTTTATTTTGCTTTTGGCCTTACATATGTCCTTTTTAAAAACAAAACTTGAAATAATTTATATATAATTTATGTTACCAGAAGATTTGTGATGTATTTTTAAAATAAAGAAGGAGTGAACAGGAAAAAAGAGCATAGGCTTGGGTGATCTGGTTCAGATTAAAGCCTTTGCATTGTCTCATACTGCTAACTATATATCTAAGGTAAACAACATAGTTTTAAATCATCCATTATTAGCTATCAATAAAGAGTAAACAAGAATGAGATATGATTATATAATGCTTTATATTTAAAAATCAGGCCAGAGATGTAAGCCATTGCAAAGAAATAAATGAGCCAATGGTACAGTTACTAACTGGGTTATTTAGCTTCAGTTCTCATTGAAGTTGGTGGTGGTGTTGTTTCATTAATTTTTGTTCTACCTTCCAATAGTTTTATAGTTTATCTGAGGGTTTCTTTTACCAATCCATTCTAGCCTCTTTCTTTTCCTCTTCAGTGTGTATATTTATGTGACCATTCACTGATGTTCTACTCTACTAAATTATCTTTCCCAAGATCCCTATTTCTTATCAGTTAGAAAAAAAATGCTGCCAGTCAGAGTGGCCAAGCTGGGAGCTATCCAGGGCAATATGACAGTTACTGTGTTTGAGTGATAGAAAATGCAATTCTGAAAGGGAATGAGAACAATAACCAGGTTAATTAAGGGGAGCTCTAGTAAATGAAGAGTCTAAAGAGAGAAATGATTCTTTAGGCTACTTTTTGGAAATAATAGCCCATTACATTCTCAAATATTTGTGAGAACATTGAATCTGCCTAGCATGTAAAGGTGTATCTTCTCATCAGAAATATTCCTTTGCAGTTCCCCTCCAAGAAGAATTATATTTTTTTAGTCCATCAAAATGCCCATTTTCTTAGCTTTTTAGCTGATCTATGATATAAGATATAGCATACACCATATAAGATAATAAACCAGTCTTTCTTTCCTTCCTTCCTTCCTTCCTTCCTTCCTTCCTTTTCTCTCTCTTTCTTTCTTTCCATCCTTTTCTCTTCTCTTCTCTTCTCTTCTCTTCTCTTCTCTTCTCTTCTCTTCTCTTCTCTTTTCTCTCTCTCTCTCTCTCTCTCTCTCTCTCTCTCTCTTTCTCCACCAGAAATATATGAGGCATCACTGATTCAATTTTTGAAATAACACTGTCTTTACATTTAGGAGTTTATTTTAATGAACAACACAAAACAGGTTGTCACAATACAGCATATTAAGTGTTCTGATAATATTTTGTAGGGTGTTTTGCAATTTCTTTTCTTATGGCTCCTTATGTTGTCTGTTCATTTTCCATATATTAATACTGAACTTAACTGGATAATGTGGGGATATATGGATAGATAGATATTGTTTCCTAGAGACCTCATGACTAGACGAAATCATTACTGTAGTGGTTGGAACCTGCTTAAGAGGATGGAGTCTATTCTGAACCTATAGAGGCAAGTGCTTGTGTCCAAGATCCTTTCTTAGTATTTCTGGTAAGAAATAAAAATAAAATCAGAGTGTTTAGAAATGGAGATGCAAAAATGGAGATGAAGCACAGTACAATCAGAATGTTTTCTGAAGTCCCACAAAATTATCCTTTGGAGTAAAATGTAATAGATAGATAAAAATGACAGTCTACCCAGTCATTCTTTATATCAAATAATGTTTAGTTGTGTTGCACATTTTCCAATCTATAATAATTACTTACAATTTCTTAGGATTTACCTTCTCTAATAAGTATAGAATTTAATTGTAAAACTTGACCCAATTTCATTGCTGGTCTAAATATGATCAGCTTTTTATTTCCTCTATATATTTAGGTTATTTTTATTTATGCTGTAGGTAAAAGTGAATCCATTAGGCAACAACTTAACCTTCATCTAAGCATGCTATTGACCACCCCATTATCTTGCTTCATTTGACTTGATGTATTTTTATCTTTCTAAAGCCTGTGTTCTTTATCCACATGCTTTCCTCTTGATATTATTATTTGCATCTGAATATTTCCCAAGAAAATGTACTTTTTGTTTTAGTTATATTTTCTTTATTAAAAGCCCTCATGCTTCATATAGTCTTGTTGTTACATTTTTCCACTAAATATTATTTTGTAAATATTCATGTATATTACAGCATGTTACCATAGTATATTCATTTTTATCACTTTATGATATTCCACTGTGTAAATATCCCACAGCTCATTTGCATTTTCCTCATCTTGAACATGTGGATTGCTTCCAGTATTTCTGTTTTCTACTATGAATAATATTCCTTGAACACCCTCGTTGATGCCATCTATTGTAAATGAGCAAGTTTCTCTTGAATATGAATTTAGGAGTAAAATTATTTTCTTAAAAGATATGTGATGTTTTCTTTAGGAGAAAATGCTAAACTGTTGAAAATATTTGTATTTATTCATACTCTTATGTAGAAGAGATTCTGTGGAGCTACATCCCCTCTAAAATCACATAGTTTTTGTTGATTGACTATAAAGCAGTATCTCATTGTGGTATTGATAAACCTTTTTCTGATATATAATAATTTTATTCTTATATATTTTCTTCAGTAAAATGCCTATTCATAGATATTTACCCTCTGAATTCATTTGGGTATTTTTTACTTTCCTTACTGATTGGTAGTTATTTTAAAGTATTATTGATAATATTTCTTTGTTGGTTGTGGAGATTGTATCTTCCTCCATTTTTAATTTGTTCTTTTACTCTTTGTAAAGGTTTATTTTGATGAAGAAAGTTCTTACTTTTAATGTAGTAAAATCTAATAATTTGGGGGGACAATGCTAAATGGGTCTTAAAATTTAAAAATAAAAATTCCCTAGTCCACTCTATACCAAAACCCAAAATGTAAGAACTTAAATTTTGAACTGAAGTTTAAAAAGTTTTAAACTGTAGTTGTTTACTGCTGCATAAAATGCTATTTATTTTTCTCACGTTAAGCTGACTACCAACCACATTGCTAAATGTCCTTAAAAATGAGTTTGTAGATTACCTTGGTCATTCAAATTATTTGAGGGAGAAGCTCTGTTTTCCAACACTGAAAAGGTGACCTTTCTTCTTGAAAAGTAGAAACAAGTACAAAATTTACTAGATTTGCTTTATGAGCAAATAGCCCACATAGAGTATGTTTGGTAATAAGAAACATGCCACATGCATGAATAAAAATTCCAGGGCCACAGAGCTAATAATATCATATCACACATTTGGGATTTTGGGGAAGGGGTGCTAAGTATACTGAAAGTTATAATAGAAAATATATAATTATATTGTTAATTTGTGGCCTCATTCTGTGCAAATTCAGGATTGCAAAGGTTGAAAAATTCATTTTTTCAGCATCCCACAGCAGTGCCTCAGTGAATATTCCTACTTAGAGAAGCTCAATGCTTTCCCATTGTTCTTAGGAAGAAGCAACGAACATCAATCAGCAATTTATCCTTTTTTTGTGTGTGCTTGTTGAAATAACCCATTTCCTGACAAAGAGAATTATGTGATATTCGATATGTCTGAGAAGGTCACACCTTCTCTTTCACATCTGATGAATAGAAAAAAATACAGTCGCTTTATTTCAGCTATATCCAATCTTTCTCCAAACCTTATATTCTGCTTACTAAAAAAAAAAAGATAAAGAAAAAAAAGTCTAATCTGATTTAGCATTTAACTTACTTTGAAAATACAAATGAACAGTTTGTGTTCTCCCTTCAGTCTGCTTTGGATAAAAATGCTCAGTCCCTTGGGAAACCAACCCCTATGTCTCCCTTGTCTCAGATCCTCTTTATAAAATGTTAGCAAAGCCTCTGTGTCCAAATTTTCTCTTTCTATAGCACCAGTTACATTGGATTAGGGGTTCATTTTACTCTAGTATGACCTCACCTACATTTAGTAACATGTACAATAACCCTGTTTAAAATAAGGTCACATATTTAGGTATTAGGGTTTAGGATTTCAGCATATGAATTTTGGTAAAACATAATTTAACCTATAACAGTCCAGTAATTGAGGAAGTCTAAATAAATAATCATAATATGAAGACAGTAGGAGGAAATTTTTAGAGGTAATGGATATGCTTATGCCATAGATTGTTGTGCGGATTTCATGGGTGTGTACTTATTTTGCATACTCCAAACTAAGTTGCTAAATTAAATATGCATATCTTTTTATGTCAATCTGAGCACATTTAGACTAGGCTATGATTTTAAGGAGGTTAAGTACATTAGGTTAAGTACAGTAGGTTAAGTATATTAAATGCATATTGAACTGAACGATATTTTCAACTATTGATGGATTTATCAGGACATAACCCCATTGTAAGTCTATGAGAATCTATACTCAAATAAAGTGATCTTATGCTAATCATAATACATGTCAATAATTTAAATAACAACTTTATTTATAATAGCTTCTAACTTAAAGCAGCACATATGTCCATCAACAAGAAAACTGATTAATACATTGTAGACTATTCATACCACAGAATATGATATAGCAATGAAAGTGAGCCAACTATTGCTATAAGCAATAGCTTGGATGACTTGCTCAAATAAAATGTTTAGTAAAAGAAACGCAATGAATTACCAGATCACATTAGTAAAGATAGGTAGCATCAAGTGTTTGAAAATATGAATAAACTGAAAATTCCATATCTGATTTATAAGAGTATAGCTTGGTACAATCTCTTTAAAAGTTATGAAGACATAAAGACAGAAACACCATATTCAACCCAGTAATCCCATTGCTGGGTATGTACCCAAAGGAATAGAAATTATTCTATTATTAAAAACATATGCACTTATATGTTCGTTGAAGCATTATTCACAACAGCAAAGACATGGAATCAACCTAAATGCCCATCAATGATAGATTGGATAAAGTAAACGTGGAACACATATACCATGGAATACTATGCAGTCATACACGCACACACACACACACACACACACACACACTAACCAAATGTGTGTGTGCATGTGTGGGGGGGTTGCTATCTGCTGGAAGAGCTTTTAAAAGCAAAAGGGGATTAAGTTAGGAATGAAATTGGAGAGAAAACGTGTAATGAGGAGATAATTTAAAGTGAGAGAAAGCTGAGAAAAGAGCTGAATGAGAAATGGAAGTTTCATAGGCCAAAAATAATTTGAAAATGTTTTACAAAAGTGAAAGTAGCAGAAGCAACTATCAAAATATAAAGTAGATGTCAGGAATCTGCAGTTGAAGATCAACATACTGTAAGAGTAGAGTGTAGACTGGAGTGGTTCCAGATGAATGAATTCATGAATGAATGCACAGAAGCTGCCTGCTGGTGCTGACTTTGATGAGGCTGAGTGCCAAGTTCAGCTGTGGGGTTGGGGGCCGTGTTCTAAGGAACGGATATGGTGTACTAGTTATGAAACGCGCCAGAAAATGAATCCCACTGTTCTCTAACAGATATGAGAAATAGGATTTATATTTATTACCTTGATTTACCACACAATATCTAATCACTCTAATTTAAAAGGCAAAAGTCACTATAAACTTTTAAAGCAGAAGTTAATAAATGAGATTGGTAATATACCAAACTAGATTCACTTAATTTGAGTAAACCTATCACATAAATTCCTTGCAGCAGCAGATTCAGTGTTTAATGGGAATGAGAGATATGAAAGGTATGTAAACATTGAGGAGCTAGGTGGGAGAGTGGGTTGAGGTTCAGAATCTGAGAATGGTAAAAATAAAGCCTATTTCAATAATGAGATTACACAGTCCACTGAAGTTTGTAATGAAGGATTAGGGCCAAATGTGTAACAAACGCTATTGGTAGAACTTGGTAGAGGGAAAAAAAATGTTTCAATTAAGTGGAAAACTTTCTAGTGACCCATTGTTGAAGTATAAGATCATACTTTTATTAACTAGAACAAATATATAAATTCTATGCTTTTCATTGACACAGTCTATCCATAACCAGCAAACAAAATCATAACCCAGTATCTTCCTTATGTCAGCGTATCTTTTATGAGTATTGGTTTCTTTCAAGTACAGTCTTAGGATGTTTGAGCTGCTGTAACAAAATACCGGAAATTGAGTAGCTTCTAAACAACAGAAATGTATTCTTCTCAGTTCTGGATGCTGACAATTGCCAGAGCAAGTAACGTACTGGCAGATTCAGTGTTTAGTGAGGACCCACTTTCTCATAGGTGATGCCTTCTCCTTGTGTCCTCAGGTGGTAGACAATAACAAGCTCCGTTGGGCATGTTTTAAAATGGCACTAACCAGGTTCAGATTTTATGACTTAATCACTGCCACAAAGGTTCCTTCCACCTCCTCATACCATCACCTTGGGGGTTAGAATTTCAACATATTTATTTTTGCATACACAAATATTCAGACCATAGCAAAGAGTCTGCATTATTTGTATAACTAATGAAGAGGATCGTGTTTAATCCCGTTGTTTTTTGTTTGTGTGTTTGTTTTCCTTAATTAAAGGGAGCTTTTGGTTTACATTTAATTCCTATGTACTGGTATCAAAGTGCAAATAATTTACCCAGTTTGAGGATCCTACAATTTTCAAGTTACGCTATTTTGTATGACATATTACACTGTGGAATAGCTTAATGGTGTTTCATGTAATTGAGGGCAGAATAAAATATTCCAAACTGATTAAACATGATACATGCTTTGAAAAGAAACCCTTAAGTAACTCAGTGATTCCCAAGGTAATAAGTTATGCAAATTTTTTGCTGAGCCATTTGGAACATCTCTGAGGCCACAAATCATTTTATTTTCCAACAATAAACTATGGATGTGTGTTTCTGCACTGGCCTAAGATGCATGAAGCTAGACCACATGTAGGCTATCAAGAGCCATTGTGGAGTTTTCTTACATTTATCCCACCTGGGAGTTTCCTGGAAGTGTAAAGAGATAAGAAGAAAAATGCTGGGGAGAATAACGCCACAGGGACTTAGGGAGAACTTGTAGGTGCCCTAACATTTAGCGCACGGATCATTTCAGAAATGTAGGTGAGAGTTCCTCAGTTCCTTCATTCCTGGTCCTCCTGACCCCTTTCTTTTCTTTTTAACTCTTATTTCTCATTCCACTCTATAAATCGCAAATACACACACACAAATACAACATAAATATAAAATACATGTATATACAAAAAAAATGTGTGTGTGTGTGTGTGTGTGTGTGTGTGCGCTCAAGAGAGAGACACTTTTAATTAGCCTCTTCCTAAAAGGCCAATCAGATTAAATGGCATTATTCATTTCCTCTACGAAATATACTAATTAATTGATGCCTACACACTGATGACTGATTGCTTGTAGGCTACTCTGCAGAATAACTAGGCAATTCCACCACAAGAGCTGAGTTGTTTGCTTGCTGTGACTTACTTGTGCTATTTCTCCCATTCTTTTTTTTATGTCTATAGGACTTGTAATTAAATGAAGCATTTAATTAAATATATAAATCAAGCTATACTGATATATTTGCAATATCATCATATCCATAATCACATGTAATAGAGTTGCTGATTCCTAGAAACCATATGGGATGTCCTGAGGAAAACTTTATAAAAGGAAATTGCTTTAAAATAAATTGCTATTAAATTAGAGAAGAAGCAATGGAAACTTGTAGGAAATCTTTGATTCTATTCTTATGCTTCTTCATATTTGATTTTAAATGTGTGCTTTGTCATATAGAAATAAAAAATTAAAAATTTAAATCACACATTAAGGATGTTTTATGCAAGGAGGATGAGGCGTGAAATGAGAATGTATTTATTGAAAACAAAAGCTTTTTTAAATCTCAAATATTTATCAATAACACAGTTAAGTATGTTTTGTGAAAATAAATTGCTTAAAAGATAAATTATTTTGTGAACTCCACATTCAATGCTCTTATGATTAACTGACCAACCATCTGTATCTATTAAGTTTTTCAGGTCCCTGTATATTTCAGAATATTTTTCAGTTATAAAACATAAGTTCCAAAATAATCAAATAGAAAATTTTGAAGTGGTAATCTTCTCCCATTATTACAGAAAGGAGAATTTTAAAACAAGTCAGATTTTGTCCAGAAACTTTGAAGATTTAAAAATTATATTTATTAATAAATTTATCTATACTTGTATATCATTGTAATCTGCATAAATGTTTTCAAACTCCTTATTTATACTTGTATATCATTGTAATCTATACTTATATATACCTGTCTATGCTTGTCTATCATTGTAATCTACATAAATGTTTTCAAACTCCTTACTTTAGTCTATCTGATGTTGCATAATCCGAGTTCTGTTTATCATTTCAACTTCACTTAGAACCATTCTCCCAGCCCTTCTACTTCAACTACTATCCACTGAAAATTTGTGTCCACCCAAAATTCATGTGTTTTAGCCTAACCCCCAGTGTGATGGTATTTGAAAGTGGATTCTTTGAGAAGTGATTAGGTCATGTTGTGGGAGCCCTTATCAATGGGATCAGTGCCCTTATAAAAGAAGCTCCAGAGAACTACCTTGTCTTTTTCACATTGGGAAGAAACAGTGATAAGGTAGCTATCTATGAAAGAAAAAGTGGGCCCTCAGCAGACACTGATTTTTCCAGAGCTTTGATCTTGGACTTCCCAGCCTCCAGCATTGTGGGAAGAAATTTCTGTTGTTTATGAACCACCTAGTGTACGGTATTTTCTTATAGCCACCCAAAGAAAGACATCAACTTTTATTTACATCTTCCAGCAACAAAGTCAGGCCTCAAGACCTCAACAAATTTTGGCATCATGCCCTGTGCACATGTTTTTGCTCTTCTATCAATCTTCTTGACCATCCTCTTTGCATCATTATTATTTTATCCTTCAGGTATCAGTTGAGAGATCGTTTCCTTAAATGTCTTCCCTGAAGCATCAATCTTAAGAAAGATGCCCATGTCAATCTGTATCTTTGTCCCTTCTTTCATGGAATTTATCAAGATGAGTGATTAAAATGTGTTAATATATTTCTATACTTCTTTTTCTGCTCCCTTATTTAGCATGCCATATCTATTTGGAAAAAAAGATAAGTTACTCTAGCTCATTGCTGTATGCTTGGCACACAGTAGGTGTTTCAGAAATCATTATTAAATGAATGAACCCAATGAGCCTTTTTCTTCTGCATACACAGCATGTTTCCAACTCGGAAAACATTTTACGTGCCTTGTCTATTGCTTGTTTTAATTGTTTTGATGATTTATGGAGTGTGCTTTATCTTTTAGGTTGCTGTTTTCTCTTCCATACCTGTTATCTTTTTTCTCATTTTTCTTGAATTTATTTATTCTTACTTTTTTCTAATCCAAATGGATTGTATATGTTTGTTCATTACCATATTTCTATGTTTCAGTTGTATTTTGCAGTTTGGCTTCCTTGCTTCCATTTTCACCACAATCTTTTGTTGCACCTATTTTATTACTTTTTTATCTTTTTATATTATTCTCTCATATTGCTAATTCTTTTCTTCTAGCTTTCTACCAATGAATTCAGTGGCTACAACTTACTGAATTCTGTTTAAAATTCCAAGCAGTATTTTCATTGCTGTTTTCTTTGTTTTGAACTCTGTTAGTAATAATTTTTTTGAAATAAAATCTTTAATTTTTCACAAAAATGTTTTTTTATTTGGTTTACTATAGTTTCCCTGTGATGCCTTTCTTTTAAAATTGTTTTTGTTATATATTCATTTTTGGTTGAGGTGAATAGTATCAAGATTTGGTGATTGTTCATATGTAAGGTGCAAATATTCCCTGCCTAGGCATGTCGCTCCTCTTATTTTCTACTTGGTTACCAGTTGACATATGCAGCATTGTTGATGGCCATAATGTCAATGTGTTTCTCTTTGCGTAGCAAGCTGTATTATATTGTGTCTCCAAAAGACTAAGTCTAGATTCATTTGGCTTCCATTTTCTGACTCTGTGATTTCTTAATGTACTAGAAAAAATTTACAGTTTCTAGAATGTACCAATATGGGGTTCTTTTTGTCTCCATTTGTATTTAAACCTATATTCCATAGAAACGAGACTATCAGTATGAAATATTTTTCATTATATTTCTTATTTATTTATTACTTATTTAAAATTATGTATTACTGTGTTTATTAAAAATGATTTCTCATATTTATTTATTACTTATTTATACATATTTATTTATTACTGTGGACTTCTTATTACTGTGTTTATTAAAAAACACTAAGGGAAGGAATAGAAGTACATAATGGTCACATCTGTCACAAAAACAATCACCACAGTAGAAATGGAAAGGATGGCAGATGTGTTTGCTTGGCCTCCTTCCATGAAGGTGGAATGGCTGCCTTTTATGTTGCAGAAATGCATAAGTGAGTTTATTATCTATCTAGTACTTTCTTAACCCATTGCTATCAACCTCAGAGAAAGTAACCTTCTTTCTAGATTCTGTCAAAATGTCATTTGTTTATATTATCTTTCAGCATTACTGTTTTTAAATTCCTTAGTTTAAAACAAGTATTTATTTATATTTTGGTGCAGAATCACAGGTAGTTGGGAGAAGCTGATTGTTTACAGTCTTAGTTAGATACCTACCTCTCACCAAAAGATCATCAGGTATTTTGGAGTTGTTTTTATGAACCTATTAAGTTTCATAATATATAACACATTATTTAGTTCTCTTAGTATATTATAGAGTATATGCCAATTTTTGCAGTCTAAAAATTGTGTAATTCTCATAAGATCACGAGTTACTTTCACAATTCTGGGAAAATATTTAATATCAACTATATGTATTAACAATATTCAGATTTATGCCCTAACTTATATATAAAAGGACAAAATGGATTAACTTTTTTGAGAGTTAAAGGTATATCATGTCATAAACATAGAAATATGTACATAAGTTATGAATAAATATGACTACAGCTTAAGATATAGCATGATATGTTTGCTTTGAGGAAATAAAAATCTTTACCTGTCACGTTTAGTGAGGGTTGATACTATCGACTTAATATTGCTAACATTAATTAGCAGTATTTTTTTTAATTAGATCTTTTCAATTTTTTGGAAGCTAGTAAATGAACTAGACTGAGTACCAATCTGCCTCAACAGAGAAAGATTATCAGTGGGTCAGCTGTTATATAATATCAATTAATTAGGTTATCTTTCTCTGAGTTAGAGGTTGCTCCATGATTTTGAAGAAAATTCAGATCTGTCTAAGCCAAAGTAAAATAGTTACTGATTTTTATGGCAATCTTGAAGTTAATTATTGAAATTCTTTAGAAGGTGACATGCTTTTGCCAATTATTTTGAGTACACTGAAGAATAAATGCATAATTATAGAAAACTGCTACATCCCTACCTAAGAACCTTAAAGGACAAATCAATATCCAAGACCCAGAATGTTACCCTTACTTTGTTATGTATAAATTTTCTGTGTGCACTATTTTATATTAGATTCTATTTTTCACTCTTACTGGTAGGAATACTCTTCAAGGTATTAGCAATGATGTGGCATTAGTTGCATAATTTTTCACTTCAGCAAGAGAAAGTAAAGACAGGCCTTGAAGCATAAAATATGTAGCCCTCTGAAAAATGTTTGCATTTGGTAAGCATCTTCCATATATAATGGCAATTTCATGTAAAAATAATATGTTCTTGCATTTTCAGAACAGAAAAGTTACAAATTATCCAGAACAAGGGATCTACTTTATAATATTCTCTAGAATGTTATGCTACAAACTTTGTTGATAAACACTGAAAGTGTCAGATACTTAGAAAATAACTGACCGATTCTAAAAGTTATGATCTAATGAGGCTTCAAACTAAACTTCAAGCTATCTTACCTTCATGATCTTGGTAGTCTTGATAAACAACTATATGACATTAGCCAAAGGAAAAAACTGGAAGAGAAAAAAAAAATAACTTTGTGATACAATTAATGTTCTGTTCCTTTCAAGCTCTTCATAGAAATGTCTGGGGAAAGGGTAAGGGCATGAGAAAATGTGCCAGAGGTTTTTCCTAGTCATGTATTCTATTACTTGTGTCCAATAAAGGAGATTCCTCTTCTGAAATTCATTGAAGGCAATATATTTCTGTGATAATGTGTTTCAAGGTGTTCCTGTGCTTCTTTGTACCTTATCATAGGAAGAATAAGCTTAAATAATTTAATATTTTCAAAATGATAAATATTGCAAAATGCATCAGTATGACATGAGTCCTTTCAGGAACAAAGATATTAGAAAAATAAATACTTTATGTTGCTAGCTAATTTGAGAATACTTCACAATCAATAATTGCTTAAACTAAGAATATCTTAAAGAGAATAATTTAAAACATCTGGTTAGAAGACAAAGACCTAAAAAGTCCTTAAATGTTCCATGTGCACTTGAAAAGAATGTATATTCTGATATTGGGTCCAGAGTTCCATAAATGTCAGAGGTCTAATTGGTTGATATTGGTTCTTTAGTTGTCACCCTCTCACCCTTTGTACAATTGCTTCACATAATTCATTTCTACATTCACTATAAAACTACTACTGTATTATTATTATGTATATTTTTAAAAAGTAATATTGTAAGAGATTTTTAAAGCTCCTTTATGTTGTCAGCATATTTTTTCATTACTGCATTCTTCATTTCTTCCCATAGAACTTGAATTCCAACTAGTGTTAGCCTCCTTCAAAATAATAAAAATCTTTTACCATTTTTTGTAGTGAAAGTATTTTACAGTTTCAAATGATTTATTTAATGTGCTTATTTGAAAGGTCTTCAATTTTTTGAACAACTGAGACTAGTATAGAATTCTTTTTATTATTATTATACTTTAAGTTTTGGGGTACATGTGCAGAATATATAGATTTGTTGCATAGGTATACATGGGCCATGGTGGTTTGCTGCATCCTTCACCCCATCATCTACATTGGGTATTTCTCCTAATGCTATCCCTCCCCTAGTCTCCCACCCCCTGCTATCCCTCTTCTACACCCCCACCCCCCAGCAGACCCTGGTGTGTGATGTTCCCCTTCCTGTGTCTATGTATTCTCATTGTTCAATACTCACGAGTGAGAACATGAGGTGTTTGGTTTCCTGTTCTTGTGTCAGTTTGCTGAGAATGATGGTTTCCAGCTTTATCCATGTCCCTGCAAAGGACATGAACTCATCTTTTTAATGGCTGCATAGTATTCCATGGTGTATATGTGCCACATTTTCTTTATCCAGTCTATGATTGATGGGCATTTGGGTTGGTTCCAAGTCTTTACTATTGTAAACAGTGCTGCAGTAAACATATGTGTGCATGTGTCTGTATAATGGAACAATTTATAATCCTTTCAGTGTATACCCAGTAATGGTATTGCTGGGTCAAATGGTATTTCTATTTCTAGATCCTTGAGGAATTGCCACACTGTCTTCCATAATGGTTGAACTAATTTACACTCCCACCGAGAGTGTAAAAGTGTTTCTTTTTCTCCACATCCTCTGCAGCATCTGTTGTCTCCAGATTTTTTAATGATCGCCATTCTGTCATAAGATGATATCTCAATGTGGTTTTGATTTGCATTTCTCTAATGACCAGTGATGATGAGTATTTTTTTAATATGTTTGTTGGCCACATAAATGTCTTCTTTTGAAAAATGTCTGTTCATATCCTTTGACCACTTTTTAAGGGGTTTTTTTGTTTTTTCCTTGCAAATTTGTTTTAGTTCTTTGTAGATTCTGGTTATTAGCCCTTTGTCAGATGGGTAGATTGCAAAAATTTTTTCCGATTCTGTTGGTTGCCGGTTCACTCTAATAATTGTTTCTTTTGCTGTGCAGAAGCTCTGAAGTTTAATTAGATCCTGTTTGCCTATTTTGGCTTTTGTTGCCATTGCTTTTGGTGTTTTAGTCATGAAGTCCTTGCCTATGCCTGTGTCCTGAATGGTATTGCCTAGGTTTTCTTCTAGGGTTTTTATGGTGTTAGGTCTTATGTTTAAATCTTTAATCCATCTGAAGTTAATTTTTGTATAAGGTTTAAGGAAGGGGTCCAGTTTCAGCTTTCTGCACATGGCTAGCCAGTTTTCCCAAAATCACTTACTAAACAGGGAATCCTTTCATCATTGCCTGTTTTTGTCAGGTTTGTCAAAGATCAGATGGCTTAGATGTGTGCCCTTATTTCCAAGGCTTCTGTTCTGTTCCATTGGTATATATCTCTGTTTTGGTACCAGCACCATGCTGTTTTGATTACTGTAGGCTTGTAGTATAACTTGAAGTCAGGTAGCGTGATGCCTCTAGCTTTGTTCTTTTTGCTTAGGATTGTCTTGGCTATACCGGCTTTTTTTTGGTTCCATATGAAGTTTAAGGTGGTTTTTTCAGTTCTGTCAAGAAGGTCAATGGTAGCTTGATGGGGATAGCACTGAATCTATAAATTACTTTGGGCTGTATGGCCATTTTTGCAATATTGACTCTTCCTAACCATGAGCGTGGAATGTTTTTCCATCTGTTTGTGTTCTCTCTTATTTCATTGAGCAGTTCTCCCTGGAGGTTTGTAGTTCTCCTTGAAGAGGTCCTTCCATCCTTTGTTAGTTGTATTCTAGGTATTTTACTCTCTTTATAGCAATTGTGAATGGGAGTTCCCTCATGATTTGGCTCTCTGTCTGTTATTGGTGTAGAAGAATGCTTGTGATTTTTGCACATTGATGTTGTTTCCTTAGACTTTACTGAAGTTGCTTAACATCTTAAGGAGATTTTGGGCTGAGATGATGGGGTCTTCTAAATATACAGTCATGTCGTCTGCAAATAGAGACAATTTGACTTCCTCTTTTCCTAATTGAATATCCTTTATTTCTTTTTCTTGCCTGATTGCTCTGGCCAGAACTTCCATTACTATGTTGAATAGGAATGGTGAGAGACGGCACCTTTGTCTAGTGCCATTTTCAAAGGGAATGCTTCCAGTTTTTGCCCATTCAGTATGATATTGGCTGTGGGTTTGTCATAAATAGCTTTTATTATTTTGAGATACGTTCCATCGATACCTAGTTTATTGAGGGTTTTTAGCACAAAGGGCTGTTGAATTTTGTTGAAGGCCTTCTCTGCATCTATTGAGATAATTATGGGTTTTTATCTTTAGTTCTGTTTATGTGATAGATTATATTTATAGATTTGTGTATGTTGAACCAGCCTTGCATCTCCAGGATGAAGCCTACTTGATCGTGATGGATAAGCTTTTTGATGTGCTGTTGCATTCAGTTTGCCATTATTTTATTGAAGATTTTTGCATCGATGTTCATCATTGATGTTGGTCTGAAATTTTCTCTTTCAGGTGTGGTATCAGGATGATGTTGGTCTCATAAAATGAGTTAAAGATGATTCCCTTTCTGTACTGTTTGGAATAGTTTCAGAAGGAATGGTACCAGCTCCTCTTTGTACATCTGGTAGAATTCAGCTGTGAACCCCTCTGTACCTGGACTTTTTTTGATTGGTAGGCTATTAATTCCTGCCTCAACTTCAGACCTTGTTATTGATCTATTCAGGGATTCAACTTCATCCACAGAACTCTCCACCCCAAATCCACAGAATATACATTCTTCTCAGCACCACATCACACTTACTCTAAAATTAACCATGTAATTGGAAGTAAATCACTCTTCAGCAAATGCAAAAGAACAGAAATCATAAAAACTAGTCTCTCAGACAACAGTGCAATCAAATTAGAACTCAGGATTAAGAAACTCACTCAAAACCACACAACTACATGGAAACTGAACAACCTGCTCCTGCATGACTGCTGGATAAATAATGAAATGAAGGCAGAAATGAAGATGTTCTTCGAAACAAATGAGAATGAAGACATAACGTACCAGAATCTCTGGGACACATTTAAAAGAGTGTCTAGAGGGAAATTTATAGCACTAAATGCACACATAAGAAGCAAGGAATGATCTAAAATCAACACCCTATCATCACAATTAAAAACCTAGAGAAGCAAGATCAAACAAATTCAAAAGCTAGCAAAAGACAGGAAATAACTAAGATCAGAGCCGAACTGTAGAAGATAGAAACACAAAAAACCCTTCAAAAAATCAACAAATCCGGGAGCTTATTTTCTGAAAAGATCAAAAAAATACACCGCTAGCCAGACTAATAAAAAAGAAGACTGAAGAATCAAATAGATGCAATAAAAAACGATAAAGGGGATATCACCACCTATTCCACAGAAATACAAACTACCGTCAGGGATGACTACAAACAACTCTATGCACATAAACCAGTAAATCTAGAAGAAATGGATACATTTCTGGACACTTACACCTTCTCAAGAAGAAACCTAGGGTGTCTTAAACACAGACAACAAGGAAGACAGTGGCAGAAGGCTGGCCTGAAGGTGAGCATG